>JBCFYV010000100.1:49355847-49373718 GCA_039000515.1 Timema cristinae | reverse complement strand
TCTGCATTTTGTTTAAACGTGGGTTTCCAAAAGTGCAGTTAAAACTTTTTTTTAGCCCCTTTCGGATTAAACCCCTATGTACTAATAAATCAGATACCCGAACTTCTCTATGCATTTTAGTGGGCAAGCACCATTTTAGTATCATATTTGAAAATTAAAAAATCCCCGGGACACGGGAATCGAGCCCGGGACCTTGGCTTAGTCGCCAATGCTTTACCACGAGCTATACGGATTCGTCACATGCCCTATGGTCATTCTTCACTCATATTTTAAGGCAGAGTCAATTGGTTTAGCATTGCCAACTACCGAGTCGCAGGTGGCTGTGGTTTATAAAATCACATGTTTATAAGCTGACAAATTCCGCACGTCCATCAAAGACTCTGCCTTTTAAAATATGAGTGAAGAATGACCATGGGCACGGGACGAATCCTGGATAGCTCAGTGGTAAGAGCATTGGCGTACTAAGCCGAAGGTCCCGGGTTCGATTCCCGTGTCAGGTGTCATTTTTCAATTTTCAGAATATGATAGGCCTACCTATGTACTAATTACACTAATATATTAGGGATTAGGTGACCTGGCGGTCTAGAGGTAAGGTGTCGGACTTCTGTACTAGGGGTCCGGGGTTCAATCATTGATCCCAGCACAGATTTATCTGATTACCAAACCCTTCCTTCACCTCTGACAAGACTTGTATTAATCACAACTTGTGAATGTGTGGAATGCCAGGTCTCCACCGTGGTTCGATCCCACGTTAAACTATAGGTCCTTCATTTCATCTCACAATCACCCTACCATTACACATTAGCGTAAGTGCGTATAACCCGAACGGGTAGTAAGACGCGATGATAATGATAATAATAATAATAGGGATTAGGAAGTTTATATTTAGAGGAAGTGCATCTGAATTTGCGTGGAGGCAGAGTAGAAAACCATTTAGGAAAAAAACTCAGTATCAGGATCAAACTCCAATCTCCCCGTAATCGGCAGTCTAGTCTAACACGACACGAGAGTAGCGCGTTAGATCATGCAGCAACCGAAGCGGGTGCTAAATGCCTATAAAAAGTGTACACACACAACACACACATATATATATATATATATATATATATATATAGAGAGAGAGAGAGAGAGAGAGAGAGAGAACTCCATGACATTTGGTCAGTCCCAGCAGAGATTATTGCCAGGGCAAGACAATGACTATTCCTTTTACGGCTCCACGACTTGGGGAATACTTTCCAAGAACACTCATGATGATGCAATCAGATCCATCGCTCATCCCAGAGGATGGTGGTCGTAACTACAGCCGAAGTTACTACGTACGTCTTCAACGCGGCTCAAGGCTGAAAATATAAGTTTAGAACACACGGAAGTAGTTTCAGTAAATTATGCTAATGTCCGATTTTTTCTGCTTACAGCGGTCTTATTGTGCAGGCTGTATTGAGCTCTTTGTTTCCGTCTGTCATCGCGTCTTACTACCCATTCGGGTTATACGCACTTACGCTAATGTGTAATGGTAGGGTGAATGTGAGATGAAATGGAGGACCTACAGTTTAACGTGGGATCTGAACCACGGTGGAGGCCTGGCATTCCCCACATTCACAAGTTGTGATTAATACACGTCTTGTCAGAGGTGAAGGAAGGGTTTGGCAATCAGATAAATCTGTGCCGGGACCGAGGATTGAACCACGGCCGCCAGCACAGAAGTCTGACACCTTACCCCTAGACCACCAGGTCACCTACACACATATGAACTAATTACAATAATGTGGCAGGGAACAGAAAAAACGGTTTAATTTGAGTGGTAGTGTACCCATTATTTGTGTTGAAGGAGAGTGTAAAATCGTCTAAGAAATATCATCCTTTGTACCTCCGACTGGGATTAAAACTACGATCTTCCTGTGATCAACAGTCCAGATAAGGGGGTCGAATGGCAGCCTCCAATCATCCCAGGATTACAAACATGACGGCTCTTAACACATCCTTAAATAAATACCGCTGAAGCTATGTTTCAGTTAAAACCTGAAGTGGTGAGGTTATGTAATGATATTTTTATTATAAGTAATCTTAATTCAGAGGCCATTTCAGCTACATTTTTTATGAATCTGTTGCTATTTAGTCCACTTAAAACATCAGTTTTTACTTTCTAATTACAAGAGTAAAAATGATTCTAAATTGTTATAAATATCTGTGAGTCTATTTGTGAAATACTTAAGTTTGTAAAATGATCCGTTACAAAGTTAGTAACAGTCAGTGTTAATTTAACAAATGCTTTTACATGTAATGCACAAATGATATAGTCTGGAAATTATCAAACTCCCACACTGGAGCTCCTGATTCAAATTTAATCAAAATGTTAATTGATAATTAAAGTGAGAGCTTCATTTTAGTTTAAAGTATCTTCCGGTGACCCAGTTCATGCCTTGTATAGGTCTATTGCAGTAGCGACGACACCTTACTACCAATGGTTCCCAACCTTTTTCAGCTGATGCCCCTTTTGGCTGCTCATCAAATTTCCATGTGCCCCTTTTCATTCACTATTTTTTTTGGGACAGTTATAACATAATATATATTTAAAAAAGTTTGGTTTTCTAGGCTTTTATTTACGGATACAGAAACTAATTTAACACTGTCGGTGGTGACCTGGCGGTCTAGGGGTAAGTGTCAGACTTCTGTGCTATGGGTCCAGGGTTCAATCCTCGGTCCTGGCACAGATTTATCTGATTGATAAACCCTTCCTTCACCTCTGACAAGACGTGTATTAATCACAACTTGTGAATGTGTGGAATGCCAGGCCTCCACGTGGTTCGGATCCCACGTTAAACTGTAGGTACTCCATTTCATCTCACAATCATCCTACCGTTACACATTAGTGTAAGTGCGTATAGCCCGAACGGGTAGTAAGACGCGGTGCTAATAATAATGATAATAATAATAATAATAATAATAATATTATTATTAATAATAATAATAACACTGGCTGTTTGATGGTACAAAGTTCTTGAATATTGGGTTTGATGTTTGACAGAGCACAGCGTAAATCGCTTTCCACTTCGAGATGATAGCACTGTTTAGTTTTTATGAGAGTTTAGAGTTGAAAATTCGGTTGTCTACTGCAACTTGGCCGCAATGGTAGATGTGAAGTAGGGTAACCAGGCTAATCCGAGGCTTGCGGGCTTGAAAATACACACGCATGCGCACAAACGTCTTAAATTTGGCCGATTACCCGATAAATGAACTAAAGCTGTTAAGCAATGGTGTTAATACCACAAGAAAAAATAATTATTCGATTCTTAGGTTAATTTTTAAAGTTTTAAATAAAAATTTCTCAGACCATTCGAAGCGGGTATATATTGTTCTTATTTCGTAGGAACAAGCCTTATGAATATGTTTATTTTGTGTGTCAGTTTCTGGTAAGTTAATATTAGAATATACAATAGCAAACTATATAAAAAAAATAAACCGTAAATAAATAATTTATGTTTTTCAAACTTCTTTTATCAAAGAAACATAAAAAGATAATTTTGCTCTTTTTTAATTAATGCATTTATGTAAACTATTAATTGTGTTTTTTTTATCATGATAAAATATGTTACATTCTTAAAACAGGTATACAGAAATTTCTCCCACTCCCTGTTTCGAAGGTCAGTAACCACATAACTCTTAGTACAAGTAATGAAAGTTTAATGGACAATCCGCGGCGCAAACACATTAAGTTTTCTGTCAGACTGCAAACGCATGCGTTGTTTTAACTCTACTGGCTCACAGATAACACCTTTGTATAGGCTATAAAAAACAAACCAGACAAAACACACCAATGGATCCCATTGCCTGGAGAGAAAAAAAAACACCTAAGCAGTGCGATGTGTTTTAAAAAAAAAAAAAAAAAGTGGCAATCAGAATTTAAAATGCAGTTTTCTTCTGATAGTAACCAAGCTTGCTTCTAGGAAGATTTCGTTAAAGTGCCGTTACGATGATAAAGTTTCATTGGTTAAACTATTTACCTGCCTAGATTAGAAATTATGTTTATTCAGATGATCTCATGGTACATCTAAATGGCATCTCGGAGGCACTGATTTGATTCCTGGGGCAGGTCCAAGACTCTGATATAATTATTATTATTATTATTATTAGCACCGCGTCTTACTACCCGTTCGGGTTATACGCACTTACGCTAATGTGTAATGGTAGGGTGATTGTGAGATGAAATGAAGGACCTACAGTTTAACGTGTGATCCGAACCATGGTGGAGGCCTGGCATTCCACACATTCACAAGATGTCTTGTCAGAGGTGAAGGAAGGGTTTGGAAATCAGATAAATCTGTGCCGGGACCGAGGATTGAACCCCAGACCCCAGCACAGAAGTGTGACACCTTACCCCTAGACCACCAGGTCACCTTATAATATTAATTAACTTATCTTATAGTTTGTGAGCATACTTTCAACTTTGTTGTAAAAATGTGCACCAAAATGTTCATGTTTTAATGGCAGGGGTTTTCTAACCCCAAAGTACAAACAAAACGTATATTTTTTCTATATATTTCACCAAGTAGAATTCTTAACTTCACAGCGATTTTTCCAGCTTTATAAAACGTATAATCTATTTTCATCCACAACAAATAATCTTTTGTCATCTCAATACAGACATCAGTTTTATAACTTGAAATTCAGAGTTCAGACACATTCGCATATATATAGGAATAGCGTCCTACAACACATTCATGTTATTCACATATGTACTAATTAGTTATTAACTACTATTAAGGATGAGGAAGATTGAATTTAGAGGATATGTGCTCTCATTCATGTGAAGGGTTAGTGGGAAAACCCCTTAAAAAAAACCACCCTCAATACACCCAACCGGAATTTGAACCTCGAACTCCTTAACATGGGCAGATCTAGTTTACTTCGAGACTGACGCCTGAGACCAAGTAGCCACCAAATCGCGTGCACACATATTTTTATTTTAATATCGAAAACTAAAATAGCCTTAAATAATAAAAAATTGTCCTAAAACATGAATTTGTTTTTACTTTTTTTTCTTAAATGAATAAAAAAAAAAACTTATGACCTTTCAGAAACAAGATGACCAATAAAATGTATTTCTTTTAATACCTTAACGATATGTAATCGTCATTGGAAAGATTAGTGTTAATTACACTCAGAGTAAAGGAACAGCGCTGCAGTCATATGAACCTTCACACATACTCTCACATATTACGAGCCTACACAACTAAAGCCTCAACTAAAAGTTTACACCTTTAGCAAGTGCAGTCGCATAATTCTTAGAACTGAAGGAATATTAAAAAAAAAAAAAAACATATCCCACCTGACGAGTTTACTTGCTCCTCCTTTGAAAAAAAAAAAAAACCACCTTATCCTTTCAAAACTAAATAATTATGTGTAATAAAAAGGGTTTAAAAGATCCACTCATTTCTTTATTGTTCATGAAAAATTAAAAAAAAAGGGCATTTTTACCAATAAAAGTGAATTTGTGAGTAGATTAAAATTCATGAAAACATGTTTCAGCTAATCAAAATACTAACAGGATCTCAAAGTTTACAAACCCATAACCTTTGGACAAGTAAGGAATAATATTTCTAGTTTACAATGTAACAATGCAACAGAAAACTAGTAGATACAAATTTGAATACCAACAAAAATGTCATGAAAGTTAAAAAAAAAAAGTTTTATAGTTACTGACCAAATTGTTGTATTTATTATTATTATTATTATTATTATTATATTTAGCACCGCGTCTTACTACCCGTTCCTGTTATACGCTTTAAGTACTAATTACGCTAATGGATTAGGAATCGGGAAGGTTGAATTAGAAGAAGTGAACCCGCATTTGCGCGGGGGGGAAGTGGAAAATCATTTAGGAAAAACCACCCCCAGTTCACCCGACCGAGATTCGAACCTCGATCTCCCCGTCCTCGGCAGTCGAGCTCAACACGACTAGCGCGTTAGCCAACTACGCCACCGAGGCGGGTTAATTGTTGTAAATAGCACATAAAATCTATACGTTGATTTAAAGTGTGGATGAAGGTAAGGCAATAAAAGCACAGCATTTCTGCAGTTTATATGACAAAACATTTTTTGATCAGAATAGATCTAAGATTGCATATCAAATTAAATTTTCTTCACACGGTGATATTAACAGTTGTTGAATATCTGACAAGGGTATCCTAGAATTTAATAACAACCTTTTCTCTTCATCTAATGCCGCTATGCTCATTATAGATATTCAACAAATGTTGATATCAATGTGTGAAGAAAATTAAACTTTATGTTTGTACTATTGCAATATTTGATTTAATTTGACCAAAATTTGTTTGCTACACAAACTGCAAAAACACTTACCTTTTCTAAAGTCCTTTACATAAGAAAATTAGTGTTGTAATATCAGAATTACTTAATTAGTTTAGTTTTCCTCTTAAAGATGGTGATGCAATCCATTAAATGATAGAAGATGGTGATTAAAAAGGCTTTTTTATATATCTATTGATGCCATACCTGGTAACATTGATTAATTTTAAAAAGGAAAATTGATTTAAAATATTTTCTATGTTACATAAACTAAACAAAATGTGAGAGATAATATAGGCTTTACTTACTTTATGGCATTTGAATCTCAGAAGTTAATTGCCACACCTACAAAAGATGCCACTTATCTCTAACTCTAACTAGTTCTATCCAGTCCACCTCATTACACCCTATCCTTATCGTGAGCTAGTTCTATCCAGTCCCCCTCATTACACCCTATCCCTATCTTGAACTAGTTATATCCAGTCCACCTCATTACACCCTATCCTTATCGTGAGCTAGTTCTATCCAGTCCCCCTCATTACACCCTATCCCTATCTTGAACTAGTTATATCCAGTCCACCTCATTACACCCTATCCCTATCTTGAACTAGTTATATCCAGGCCACTTCATTACACCCTATCCTTATCTTGAGCCAGTTCTATCCAGTCCACTTCATTACACCCTATCCCTATCTTGAGCCAGTTCTATCCAGTTCACTTCATTACATCTTATCCCTATCTTGAGCCAGTTCTATCCAGTCCCCCTCATTACACCCTATCCCTATCTTGAGCTAGTTATATCCAGTCCACTTCATTACACCCTATCCCTATCTTGAACTAGTTATATCCAGTCCACTTCATTACACCCTATCCCTATCTTGAACTAGTTCTATCCAGTCCACCTCATTACACCCTATCCTTATCCCGAGCTAGTTCTATCCAGTCCACCTCATTACACCCTATCCCTATCTTGAACAAGGTTCTTCCATTCGCGCTGCATGTTCTGCCCACCATAATATACAAGACTTGCTTATCCTATTGTGATGAGTACAGCGTGTGTAACTCATAATTATGTAACTCCTCCACTCTCCAGTATACACATCATCTTTTTATTTTATTTTTTTCATCATATATAATGGGAAAGGATGACCGACCTCCTCGGTTTAGGCCTGACGATCTCATGGCTACCGTCAGAGATGCACAGAGGACTGAGCGCCTGTCGGAACTCGGGCATGGGATGAGGGGTCAGCTGGGCTGGATTTTGGTGACCTGCCCCGGACATTTTCACTGCTATTTCAGGTGACACTGCTGAAACAGACCCAAAATAACACCTGTTTGAAAAACTCTCTGTGCGCATGGAGTGTCACAGTACAAATATAATATGTAGGGCTTGTTTAGAAAGTACACACTTTTTTTTTCCTGTGGTCAACAATGATACCATTTTACTAGAATATTAATAATAGTATAATAATACAGCTCTAATGGTGAAGTTAAGGCTTTTGTCTTCTCTTACACTTAACCAAAATTGACAGGTAAATTAATTAAAATTGCAACTAAACAATATATATATAAATCTATGGGGAATTTGTAATTCCTTTTTGGGGCATAATCTGGACTAGTGGGAAAATCTTTTAAATAATTAACTTTAACCGAACTTTGACATCTGGAAGCTTTAAATATAGACGATAAAATTTATAATTCAATCGTTACAGTACATTTATTAAATTTTTTAAATAATAATAATAATAATAATGTATTCTAATACGAGGATTAGGAAACTGATTAGTAACTTTAATGTACCCTCAGCGATGATAATGTATTATTATTATTATTAGCACCGCGTCTTACTACCCGTTCGGGTTATACGCACTTACGCTAATGTGTAATGAATGGTAGGGTGATTGTGAGATGAAATGGAGGACCTACAGCTTAACGTGGAATCCGAACCACGGTGGAGGCCTGGCATTCCCCACATTCACAAGATGTCTTGTCAGAGGTGAAGGAAGGGTTTGGTAATCAGATAAATCTGTGCCGGAACCGAGGAGCGATGATAATGGATGTAGTTGAAAATGGAGCAGGCACTGACTGGGCTAATATTTTACCCACCAATTTAATCTAATATTCATGTTCAAATGTGACAATTTTTTTTTTAAAATTGAGCCTAAAGTGAAGCGCTCCCCCCCCCCCCCCCCCACTCCCACCAGAAAGTTAAGGTGGGATGGAAGGGGACGCGAGAAAAGACCAGTGTTTTTGCCCAAAATAAATCAAAATATTGCTCCAGGAGAAACTTAGAATTTAATTTTCTTCGCATAGTAACTTGAAAATTTCTTGAATATCTGTCAAAGGTGTCCTGGAATTTAATGACAACTTTTTCTCTTCATTTAAAAAAGTTTCTCATCTAATGCCGTCATGCTATTGTTGTATATAATATTGTTTATCTTGTACGTAATGTAGGAAACAAGGACTACAGCGTCACACGTGACACGGCTGTGAAAGAAATACCGTTCGGAAGCTCCCGAACATTTATTTCCGGTGGTAGGTGGTTACATGGTCCGCACCACATTTTCTAGCTAGTGGCTACACGGAGCCGCACCGCACTTTCTAGCTAGTGGCTACACAGAGCCCCACCGCACTTTCTAGCTAGTGGCTACACAGAGCCCCACCGCACCTCATTTTCTAGCTAGTGGCTACACGGAGCACACCGCACCGCACTTTCTAGCTAGTGGCTACACGGACCGCACCGCAAAAGGGCCGAGCAATGCTTTTTCGATGATTCGTCCGCGCTGGTGCGGTGCGGCTCCGTGTAGCCACTAGCTAGAAAGTGCGGTGCGGCTCCATGTAGCCACTAGCTAGAAAATGCGGTGCGGTGCGGCTCCGTGTAGCCACTAGCTAGAAAGTGCGGTGCGGCTCCATGTAGCCACTAGCTAGAAAGTGCGGTGCGGCTCCATGTAGCCACTAGCTAGAAAGTGCGGTGCGGCTCCGTGTAGCCACTAGCTAGAAAATGCGGTGCGGCTCCGTGTAGCCACTAGCTAGAAAGTGCGGTGCGGCTCCATGTAGCCACTAGCTAGAAAATGCGGTGCGGTGCGGCTCCGTGTAGCTACTAGCTAGAAAGTGCGGTGCGGCTCCATGTAGCCACTAGCTAAAAAATGCGGTGCGGCTCCGTGTAGCTACTAGCTAGAAAGTGCGGTGCGGCTCCGTGTAGCCACTAGCTAGAAAGTGCGGTACAGCTCCGTGTAGCCACTAGCTAGAAAGTGCGGTACAGCTCCGTGTAGCCACTAGCTAGAAAGTGCGGTGGGGCTCTGTGTAGCCACTAGCTAGAAAATGCGGTGCGGTGCGGCTCCGTGTAGCTACTAGCTAGAAAGTACGGTACAGCTCCGTGTAGCCACTAGCTAGAAAGTGCGGTGCGGCTCCGTGTAGCCACTAGCTAGAAAATGCGGTGCGGCTCCGTGTAGCCACTAGCTAGAAAGTACGGTGCAGCTCCATGTAGCTACTAGCTAGAAAATGCGGTGCGGTGCGGCTCCGTGTAGCTACTAGCTAGAAAGTGCGGTGCGGCTCCGTGTAGCCACTAGCTAGAAAGTGCGGTACAGCTCAATGTAGCCACTAGCTAGAAAGTGCGGATCTGCTCCGTGTAGCCACTAACTAGAAAGTGCGGTGCGGCTCCGTGTAGCCACTAGCTAGAAAGTACGGTGCGGCTCCGTGTAGCCACTAGCTAGAAAGTGCGGTACAGCTCCATGTAGCCACTAGCTAGAAAGTGCGGTACAGCTCCGTGTAGCCACTAGCTAGAAAGTGCGGATCTGCTCCGTGTAGCCACTAACTAGAAAGTGCGGTGCGGTGCGGCTCCGTGTAGCCGGTCCTTTGTTTGCTGCTGAGACTGAAGGAAATACTGACAAGCAAGCGCGCACTGGTCAGTCTGACAATTTTATCTTTGGAGCCACAGCTTTTGTCACCCTTGGGCTAGAGAAACGAGAATTATGTCGTACCTTGTGGAAAAGGAGGAAATAGGAGGGTGAAGGAGGTTAATTGGAAAGGAGGAGGAGAGGAGGCGCACTCCCGTGATGACCCCTCTCCCCTCTTCGCGTATACATCGAGTTTTTGAGACGGCTTTTCTTACGGGGTCTTACAAAGCGTTAATAAACCACTCAGTCAGACATTTATTGAATAAGGGAATATTCCATACTTGTTGGGAGAGGTGTGTGTAAAACCACAATCGTAACGTCGTAGATAAAAAAAAACCTTATCCCAGACAGCTCAAAGAGTTCATAAATCTACTTTCATATATTCATACGCCAAGACATAAGTAAAGTTGCAATCTTCTACAGAATAAAATAAGATACTTTTTTTTTGTGGTAGTGGAAGGTATAATTTGCCTCTGGAAATTTCTTAAAACATTCGATGTTTTATGGTTATTGGGCCAAGAAAAAGTTTAAACGGTAAATAATGTAAAATGTGTTACACATTTCTCGAGAACATTTTACAAATTATGTCTTAATATAATTAATCTTCATTTATTTAAACGTTAAAATGTATTATTACATTTTTTAGAGTCTTTGATGTTTATTTAGGGTGGCTACAAAACATATTTTACAAAATTCCTTGACTTTTCCAGGTTTTTCCAGGCAACATTTTTAAATTTTCCCCTGACTACTTTTTTCCAGTTTTAATGGTGGATGATGACTTGTTTTATTTATTATTGATCACATATTAAAAAAAAAAGTTTGTATCTACTAAACATAAACAGTTTTATCAGTTAAATAAAAAATTTAAATGCTTATTTTATTTAGGTATTATTAACTTTTGTTTTAATGTTTAGTTGCGAAATTAATGGGATATTTTAGACATATTTTTAGTTAAATTCCCTGACATTTCCCTGTTTTCCCTGTCTGTAGCCACCATGTTATTTCTTTCTCGTGACCTGGTGGTCTAGGGGTAAGGTGTCAGACTTCTATGCTGGCGGCCGAGGTTCAATCCTCGGTCCCGGCACAGATTTATCTGATTACCAAACCCTTCCTTCACCTCTGACAAGACATCTTGTGAATGTGAGGAATGCCAGGTCTCCACCGTGGTTCGGATCCCACGTTAAACTGTAGGTCCTTCATTTCATCTCACAATCACCCTACCGTTACACATTAGCGTAAGTGCGTATAACCCGAACGGGTAGTAAGACATGGTGATAATAATAATAATATTTCTTTCTCATATCGGGCTCACAATTGACGTAGCGTTCACGTGACGTAACAACTCAAGGAAAAACGTAACCAATGAATATGGAGGGCTTGCATGAAACAAAAAATGGTTCACTAAAATAAAAATAAAAAACTGCCGATGTGGCCGCATGGTCTAAGGCGCTACTCTCACAGTAGACTATACTGCCGATGACGGGAAGATCGAGGTTCGAATCTCGGTCGGGTGTAATGAGGGTATTTTTTTTTTCCCAAAATTGTTTTCCATTCTACCTTCGCGCAAATTCGACTCCATTTCCTCTAAATATAGCCCTCATAATCCTTAAAGTCATTACCGTAATTAGTACATAAGCGTATAATATGAAGGGGTAGTAAGACACGGTTCTAAAAAGTAGTTTGGGTGTGGGTATAGAAGTATAGAACAATTTTGGAGTATTTAATACTAGTTTTATTCGGAATGGACATAGCTGACAGCTATAAATAATTGCTAGACATACTTTCACGTATGATCTGCAGCTGTAACTTTTGAGAGATAATATTAAATAACACTAATAATCTTAATATACAATTCATGTAGTGAATGTCTTTCTCCCTTTTACCGATACTAAAAAAAATATTAAGTAAAACCGCTATGCCATATTTATGAGAAAATTAAAGTAATCCGAAAAGTGAAGAATCCAAGATGATGAAACATGCCAGCTTTATAAAAGAAATATCTAAGATGGCGGCCTTTACGTATCTCAATAGCCTGACCAAGTCCTGGATACTAATCGTGTTAATTCCCGTTGAGATTTTTTTTTAAATAGATAGATAAAAAAAAAGCCACAGGGAAAATACTTTGCACGAAATCCAAAATTGCACCTGTCGTAGACAGGTCTAGCCCCTAGTATATGTTGACAGAAAAAAACCTGTTGTATTAAAAAAACTCCAAATCGTAAGATGATCAAGGTGTAGGAGGATCAGGGCAGTTTTAAGACTTTCGTAGGCCCTAGGCACTTTTATTTCTAGACTCTAGAGGACAGGATTCACATGTAAACAGAGCATTCAGAATCTATCTCTCTATTTTCGGAACAAGTGCTGATGGAGAAAGAAGCTTTTTAAAGATGAGATTGATAAAAAATTATCTCCGAGCAACAATGGGGCAGCGACGATTGTCGTCACTTTTCACTACTTTCATTTGAAAATGGTGCTATGTGACAATTGAGCATCGACAACATAATATCTGAATTTGCACACACATAATGTTGCAATGTGAACATTTAAACATTAAACTGAAAGTATCTACCAGACCTGCACTACTATGTCTGTAATTGTATCAGTGAGGCTGTTGAGAAACTGTGTCTGTGATTGTATCAGTGAGGCTGTTGAGAAACTGTGTCTGTGATCGTATCAGTGAGGCTGTTGAGAAACTGTGTCTGTGATCGTATCAGTGAGGCTGTTGAGAAACTGTGTCTGTGATCGTATCAGTGAGGCTTTCGAGAAACTGTGTCTGTGATTGTATCAGTGAGGCTGTTGAGAAACTGTGTCTGTGATTGTATCAGTGAGGCTGTTGAGAAACTGTGTCTGTGATCGTGAGGCTGTTGAGAAACTGTGTCTGTGATTGTATCAGTGAGGCTGTCGAGAAACACGACGATTTAAATTATTGTTTTGGTCATTCAATTACCAAAATGAATATTTGTTGTTTTTTTACTTTGGGATTTTTTTAAAGTTGTTTATGTATGACTCCAAGTGAAATATTGTAGGCCTTAAAAGGTTCGCAGGCCCTAGGAACTGTGCCTAGTTGGCCTGATGGATAAAGCGGGCCTGTATACTATAGGATAGACCACGTGGAAGACAATTTTGCCGTTCGGTTGTTGCCCATTCCGAACCTATCAGAGACAATGAGTCGCCCAGCCCGTATAGGAATACGGGTCTGATTTTATGTGCGAGTATCGAGTCACAGTCGTGACTCTTAACCTCTATTTATCAATAATGTTTTACCTTGAGGAAGACAATTTTATCCACCAGAATCCAAATATACTAGACGCGACACACGATAGTAACTAAAAAAAAAAAAAAAAATTAGCACGGGCGCTTCTAGTGGAACAACTTAAGACGTAGGACACGATGTTTGACGCTAAACACAGGTTATTAGTAACACGTTGCCGCCTATCATTTCACACGCTTCGGATACCTTCAATGAAAGTAAAATGTGTAAAGAGAAGGATATTAACGCCGAGAATGTTGGCAAGATGTTATCTTACTGTTAGGTGAAGCCCTGTTAACTGTAATAACAGCCTTAAGATCTGCGTGATAGATACCTGAAGGCTATCTCTCTCTTTTTAGTTTCTTTCTCTATTTCACACACACACATACATTCAAATGCTGAAGTGTTACATATTATGGAGCTGAAACATAGACCTTGAGGAAAAAAGGATCAGGAATATTTAAAAAGCCTTTATATGTGGTGGTTGACCTGGTGGTCTAGGGTTAAGATGTCAGACTTCTGTGCTGAGGGTCCGGGGTTCAATCCTCGGTCCCGGCACAGATTTATATGATTACCAAACCCTTCCTTCACCTCTGACAAGACGTGTATTAATCACAACTTGTGAATGTGTGGAATGACAGGCCTCCACCGTGGTTCGGATCCACATTAAACTGTAGGTCCTCCATTTCATCTCACAATCACCCTACCATTACACATTAGCGTAAGTGCGTATAACCCGAACGGGTAGTATGACGCTGTGCTAATAATATAATAATAATAATATAATATAATAATAATAATAATAATAATATATGTGGTGGTGTAGGAGAATATAGAGGATAAAGTGGACCGCTCTGGTTACTCGTCAAATTTTAAGAAGCGTAAATTAAAAGTGAGCCATTCTGCAGGTACCCACTTCAGTGGCCGAACGGTCTAAGGCATCACTCTCGTGTTTGCTGATGACGGAGAGATCGGGGTTCGAATCCCAGCTGAGTCTACCGAGGGTGTTTTTTTTTTCCTAAATGGTTCCCCACTCTCCTTCCAAGATGAACTCTAAAATGCTTCTTCCCATTATAGTAATTATATTATATGCGTACAACCTGAACAGGTAGTAAGACGCGATGATATAAAAATAATACACTCTACGAAGAAAGGCCAAGAGGACGAATCAAACAAATTATGAGAAGAAATGGCTAATTGAGTGACGTCATAGAAGGCAAAGTGGAAAGAAGAGGAAGACCAGGCGATTGATGACCTTAAAACATAAAAAAGGTGAAGTTTCAAGATTTTTTAAAAAAGCAGCTTTTTTTTATCAACATGTCTTACTACCCATTCTGGTTATACGCTTAAGTACTAATTTTAGGGATGAGCAAAATTATATTTATTTAAAGAGTACCCAAATTTGCGTGGAGGGAGAGTGGAAAAATCACCCTTAGTACACCCGACCGAGATTCGAACCTCGATCTCCCCGTGATTGTCGGTCTATACTTTTGCGAGAGTAGCGCGTTAGACTATACGGCCACAGAAGTGTCGAGTGCATAATGCAAGTTATACATGTAAAATAAATTACATCCAATCCAATGTATTAAAATTACTTTTATATGAGATGTATAATAAAGACTTAAATATTTTAACTTTTACGAGCCTTTAACTTTTACGATGTCTTCGAGTCCCCTCGGTTTAATACCACTGCACTAGAGCACCCAATCTAAAAGAGGGGGGGGGGTGGAGAGGGGAAGGACGAGTCCCAGAACGAGTGCCTGGGTGGAGGGCAGACCCTTTCTTGGCTATCCCTTACCACCTGAGCCACGGTCCGCTTGACGTAATGACATGACAATTAAGGTAGGAAGGGTACGGGGGGGGGGGGGGGGGGGCACAAGTTCCAAGGACGATCATGGCGGAACAGTCGATGGTCCGAAGCGAGGAGTGGAGGAAGGGACCAAGCCCTTTTCGAGAGGGGTTACAACATCACGTTACTCCTTTTACACACCTTGGGCCTCTTTCTCGACCACTCTGAGAGAGAAGTATTGCAATCGTTCAGAATTTATTCGAACTCGAGATTAAATATCGCCGTTTTATGAACCCTTGAAACAGAAAATATGGTTTTCGCGATGCCGTCCGTCTGTCTCTCGAACAAGAGCCATAAATAAACCATTTTACTGATCACGCTAACACTTGGTATCTAAGGTGTTTTCATAAGGTCTTCCCGAGGAGTTTTTGAAAGATGATACCCAACCCTAGAAAGAGAAAAAAAATAATCAATTTTCTAAAAATTTGCTTTGACGATTTTGAAAAAATTTTGTATTTAGGAGTTGTTTAACATTACTAACCAGATCGCAATTCTTATTTTCTAATGAAAATGATTTTGACGGTACTTTACATAAGTTGAAATTTCCAATTTTGGTCATATCTCCGCAACTATTTGAGATACAAAATAACTTATTATTGTAAAGTTGTAAAAGATCTACTATTGAAGATACAATTATTTTACCTGAATTATATTTTTATAAAACCAATAGTTTCTAAGCTATAAGTAATTAATATATATTGTTTTGCGATATATATATATTGTATTGCGATATTTGAACAAATTGCTTGCCATGCTCTTTGTCGGGAAAATAAGTTCCTCTTTTCTCAATGTTTCTGTAACATTGTCTACTATTCCATTTATACTATTTGGTGGAGTGTTTCTTTTAGGATTTATTTTCACAAATCTTCCGAGCTTTTAAGTAAATGTCTCTGTTTTAATATAACAGAAAGAGAACATGTGTGTGCATTAAATCGTGTCATTCATTTTTAAAAATCGGTGGCGTTACGCTATAGAGCGCGTAAGGCGTAGTGACCGTCAGCGGAGAAAATTATGGCACACCACAACACACCTTTGTATGCCAATACAGATTCCTGAGCTTCACTCAGACGAGGTTTAAAACCTTCAGGATGTACAAAGGTCGACTTTTCCCGTCATAGTACGTATAGTAAGATTTCTGTAGGAAGAATGTTTTAGAAAATGCAGACACATTATTTTTGCTATGAGCATCAATAAAATTTTACTATGCTATTAGTGTTATTTTTTATCAGTACAGTAAAAACCACTGTATAACCGAAATAAAAAGGAATGAAACAGTTTCGAATAAGCAAGTTCAGATATTAAGTAAATACCCCCCCCCTTGAAGAAACGATAAAAAAAAGTTACAAAACACACAACAAAGTACATAGTTACAAAAAAGTATTCTGTGTATATGTATGTATATTCATAATTTAAATATAACAAAGTTAAATACACAACAAAAACAAATTTATCATTTCTTCTTTAAAAAATCTAATTTTTTTTGCTCTTTTTTTTCGATTCATATGTCTTAACAAACAAGGGCAGTTCAGCTACTGAAAAAAATATACATAAACAAAAATGCTGTTTGCCACTTCGTTAATTAGAGGTCCGGATATAGGAGGTTTTGCTGTGGTGATAATACATATCAAAAGTGACATATAAATCACATGGCTTGGCGTATGAATACGTGAAAATCGATCGTAATTTTTCTAGAGCTTTGTAAAAAAAAAAAAGGCCATTCCTACGAACATTTATCTACGTTGTATAACGTTTCTTCATTATGACAAAAATATCGGCGCAGTTTTCTTTTAATTATACACTTTCTTGAACTATTTATCTTAGATTTCGACGAGATTCAAACCGAAGCCTTTCAAACGTTGTTTTAACCTCAAAAGAAATACAACGCCGAAAAGGTCGTACCATCGGCCAAGGTCTTCACGATACTATATATTTTTGAATAAACTTTGGTGATATGGTTTGTTATTGAAATATTTTCCCCACGATTGGGAACCAATTATAATGGTATCGGATGTATTGTGCGATATTCGATAAGGATGATAGCGGGTTTTATGGTGATGACGCGTAGGCCTACATGCCTTACTGCGCACATGTACACGGTGATGTGATCTCATTATATGTGATACTTATTCTTTTGAAATGATCAAGACTTTTGATGTTGCACACGATTTATTTAAATAATTACACCTTCGGTACTGAAGATATGATGTAAAATGACACAGTTTATGTTAAATTACGGATTGTTTTTGTGTGATATCAAACGCTCCACGTTCTGAGTACTGTGTGTTATGTATATTTATGTTACTGCTTCACTATATTACCGGCACTGTTTTAACGAGCCGCGTGATGAATCGAAATGTGTATTCATAAGCACAAGCTACTTATATATGACCTACCCCTTGCCTCTTGGACCCCTTGTCACCAGTGTCAAAACCAACTAATGGGAAAACTCCTGGTGACAGATGTTGTGGAGGCTATCTTCCTCTTGGGTAGAGGGAGCAAGCATATCACATGATTTCTCTAATACAACGGAGTTGATCTTTACTAAAAAAAAAAATAAAAAAAAAAAAAAG
>JBCFYV010000100.1:49325160-49355747 GCA_039000515.1 Timema cristinae | reverse complement strand
AAGACGGAACTTGTTCAGCAAATCAAGCGGCAATGCAGACTGCAGAAGCTACAGGCGTATCTTATAAGTTAGTAAGAACTCTCTAATAAACAAGAATTCAAAATTGGGGGAAAGTTACTGACACCAATCAAAAAAGGAACTAACTGCACTCAAATGAAGCGTTTGGATAAATATAACACTTTGACTCAAGCAGCAATTCGCAGAAAGATACATGCACTTTACCGTAACCATGAATTACCTACCCTAGAGAAAATTAAAGTTTTGATTGATATTGATAGTGACTTCCTAATTTTCTGATTAAGAACAAGTAAGAATGTAATTTATAACATTTAGTATAAAATGCATGTTTACTATATTTGTTTGTATATTAATTATGAGGAAAAAACTTTAAACATAAAATAGTTTTAAGCATAATTACATGGGAATAGAAAACGTTAATAACTTAATCTTGAAAAAATTACGATGAGGAAATAGTTAATGTTTCTAGAAAAGGCTGTACACCAATAGGAAATGTTTTTTGCCTGTCAATTAACCCCCCAAACTCGCCGTGCCACGTTGTTTATTATGAGGGATTTTCAAGTAAACAATCCCCCCTCACTTCCCAACAACCGAAAACTAAAAGGTTTGGCAACCGGTAATAGAGAGAGAGCGAAGATAATCTTTTCTCCATAAAACCTGAAGGTCCCTCAGCTATGAAATTAGGTGTAGTACTAAAAACAAGGTGTTAAAAAAAAGTGTTGACCTGAAGACAGTTATTAAAATTACAACAATTTTTAGCCTCAAAAGATGCATCTTCGGAACCAATGTGATTATGGGCCCACCATCCTCAGGTGAGGGATACCCCGTGAGACACCCACTAGAAAAATTCTCTCCTACCTCCACCCCCCTCTCCCTTTTGCCAAGACGAATCTCAGGAACCGCTGGGGCTATGAGTCATTCTCAATCTTTTAATGGAGTCAAGATCTTTATCAAGAAAAGAGAAGACGGCTGACAGTATATTTTGTGACTATGGTTGGCTAGTATTAACAAAATGAAGAGTTTGTCATGAGCGTTGTGCAATATCTAACGCACGCAGATGGTTGAAATTTATCAATTAATAACCCCTTTGCACAGATATGTGCACTTCTAAAGTTGGAATTTTAAAATGTTGATGATATTTTAAAAAAAATTACTTATTTAAAGAACTCCCCCAAATGCCGGGTAATTCAGCAGGTTAGTAATCTACACTATAGATGGCTCTAGATACTTTGTTCGACAATACAAGTCTATCAAGATTGTATTAATTATATGAGTAGATATGGAGGTCCATTGGAAACAAACAAACAAAATAAAAATATATATTTTTTGAAGAAAGTTCCCAACGGGATTGAAGGAATGTTTCGGACATATTTATATAAAAATAGATCACATGACCCGATTAGATTAAAAAAAAAACAGGAAATTTAAATGGTGACTTTGTCATTTCAATTTACAAAATAGCCAAAGACACCTAACAATCAATCAAAATAACTCTAAAAATATCAGATCTTTCATATCAAATTCCCAGTTATATGAAAGAGCTTGGAATTACCTGCTTGGAGAGATTCACATGACACGATCAGATATAACATATATATATGAATACAAGATAATCTTTATATGTATATTTTAAAACCTGAGCGGAGAATATATTTTAAATGTAAGCATCTCTGGAAATTTTGACGGATATAAGTACCAGATATAAATTTTAGCACCACGTATTACTTCCTGTTCGGGTTACACGGTTATGCACTAATTATGCTAATGGTTTTAGGGATTAGAAGGTTATATTTTAGAGAAAGTTTACCCACATTTGAATGGGTAACTATTTAAAAAATCACTTAATACATCCGGCTGGAATTTAATATTATTATAATAACCGCGTCTTACTACCCGTTTGAGTTATACGCACTTACGCTAATCTGTAATGGTAGGGTGATTGTGAGATGAAATGGAGGACCTACAGTTTAACGTGTGATCCGAACCATGGTGGAGGCCTGGCATTCCACACATTTACAAATTGTGATTAATACACGTCTTGTCAAGGTGAAGGAAGGCTTTGGCAATCAGATAAATCTGTGTCGGGACCGAGGATTGAACCCCGGACCTCAACATAGAAGTCCGACACCTTACCCCTAGACCACCAGGCCACCCCACTGGAATTAAATTTATATTTAATCCTTTTATTAATGTTAAATGTGGGAGTCTAGAGGAAGCGAGCAAATGTCAGTGTTTTAGCATTTTTTATAGCAAACAATATGTTTCGCCAAAATAAATAAAATTCTGCTCGTAAAAAAAAGCAGCATTTGAAGAGTCTTTTTTTTTAATGAATAGAAAAAGTTGTCATTAAATTCCAGGACACCCTTGACAGATAGATATTCAACAAATATTGTTATATCACCGTGTGATTGATTTCTTTAGACCAAAAAGATTTTGCTATAAAAGTTGCAAAAACAATAACCTTGAGGTAATTTTACTTATGACTGTGTTTGAAAAAAATGTGAAATATTTAAAAATGGCTCGAACAATTTGGTTCAAGATTGGGTCTATTTTACATGATAAATATTAATAAAGATATTATTTTTTTATAAAATAAATTAATTTAAATATAGTTTATTACAGACAAATTCTAGAGCATGACATTTTTCGAAAATGGCTTTGAAGATTTAGTTCAAAGTGGATATCTGGGAATTGTTTTTCATGATAAATAAGATTTAAAAAAAGTTTATATCTGATTTTTGAAAGATCAAAACTTAACAAAATATAGGTATATATTTAACGATTTTGTTTAAAATGTATATATGAAGAGATGAAGAGTGTTTAATGCTTTAATACGAAGTTGTATATGTTTTTCTGAAGAAAACTTATCAAAGGGTAGTTAAGTGAAAATATATTTTGTGAAAATTTTGTTCCAAGCTATAAATACACTTTATGAGAAAATTTATGACGGTTTGTGTCAAAAACAATTTTTTTTTCTTAAGAGGCACTTTCTGAACTTACTGGGTTATATCAGCACACGACTTATAAACAAAACTTAAATCTAAAACAAACACAACACCCAGCCCCCGTCCGTAAATTTATCACTCTAAAATAAAAAAGAAAAGGTAAAACCCTCACATCTCACCTATGATAAAAAAAAAAAGTTGGCCCTGCCAATAATCTCAAACCCAGGACGCTTATCTCAGTAAACAGACACGCTACTGAGGTAAGGTGTAGGGATAAATATCTATTATTATTTATTTATTATTTTGTTTGTCATTTCAGGAGGGGAAGGGAGGGAGAGGGGTTCTTCAATGACCCGAGCGCGATTTGGAGAATTGAATGAATGACCCACGTGCGTGTGTGAGAGCTATATAGAGCTATCTACGCACGATGATGACCTTATCTCGCGACAAGGCGTAACTAACGAGGAAATGGGTTGGTGGGGAGGTTGAGGAGTATATAGGGGCGGCAAGGGAATGGGGGGGGGGGGGTGATACTGGTTTGTTCGTCCGCAGCACCCAACAAGTTCGAATAATTAGCCGCGTGTATCAATCCCTCTCTCTCTATGTCTCTGTCTGAGCCAGGTCGTCGTCTTCACGAGTCGGTCTGCGAGGTAATGCGCGGTTGCCGTCTTATTTGGGCGTTGGAGTCTCCTTCCGCGCGACACGCTAGCTCGCTCAGAATGTCTTATATTTAATCTTACACGCACTTTTTATTTTTTTGGTAGCGACGCTGCCTGGATTCTTCTCTCTTCCTATCCATCTCTTCGCGGTATGGTAATATCCCAGTATGAAGGCGCTTTGTGAACAGAGTTCCTCAAACTGTGGTCCGCGGCGGCCTATCAAGTGGTCCGCCGGATCAGAGGAATTTTAGCAATAGAATTGATTTAAATAATATTGATCGCAATTATAATACAAGCATTTTAAATTGATAGCATTTTATTATATTAATAGTTTAGTTGACCAAGGTTCTGTTTTGACTTGGACATTTAGAATTTCGCCCGTCTGAATCTTTGTTCCGAGATTAATTATATCAAATGCGTGGACAAATTTTAAATAAATTTGGAAGTGATATTCTTTTGAACCTACAACGAACGAAGTATGTATATAGTTTTCGTTTGATTATTCGTTTCAAGATGGTAGCACCTCAAACGTTTTTTTTTGTTTAGTAGCGCAACTTAAAGGGATATGAATTTAAAATTCTAAGCGAGGGGTCAAGGAAGAGGGGAAGAACTAAGATAAAACTGTAGTAACGATAATAACATGGAGGAGTGAGGTCTACTGTTCAAAAAACTAAATACCAGTTTTATCTGTAGGTTATTTCTATAAAAAGGGTGACCGGGGTCTAGGGATAAGGTGTGGACTTCTGTGCGGGGCCGGGGTTCAATCCTCGGTTCTGGCACAAATTTTCTGATAACCAAACCCTTCCTTCACCTCTGAAAGGAAATCTTGTGAATGTGGGAATCCAGCCTACACCGTGGTTCGGATCCACGTTAAATTGTAGGTCCTCCATTTCATCTCACAATCACCCTACCATTACAAATTAGCGTTAGAATTACGTATAACCCGAACGGGTAGTAATACGGGGGCTAGTAATAATAATATTTCTATTAAAAGATGTAACAATTGTAGATTACATGACGTGCGCATGTATGAAAATGCTTTAGTAACATTCATAACTTTAAAAAAAAAAGTCTCTTCTATCTGAATTGAAATATACAATCCGTCTGTGGTAGGTTTGACCTCTTCCGACCTTCCTCGCGGGTTGTGTGTCGACCGAGTGGCCTACTTTATAAGGGGCCAGCGATGAAACGCAATGCAGACGTTAATCTGAATAGCAACTTTTTTTTATCACCGTGTCTTACTACCCGTTCGGATTATACTCTTGTGTAGGGCCTACTAATTAGCTTATGTTTTTAGGGATTAGAAAGGTTATATTTAGAGGAAGTGTGCCATATTTGTGTGGAAAGAGAGTGGAAACCTATTTAAAAAAAATAACACCCTCAGTACAACCGGACCGAGATTCGGACCTCAATCTCCCCTGTCACTTACGGTCTACTGCAAGAGTAGCACCTAGACCATGCGGCCACCGAAGCGGGTATTGCATTATTTAAAGAAGTTGAAAGATACCGACAGTCATATTTCCCCATCGCCGCCTTCCCCCCCCCCCCCAACTCTTACACCGCGTTTTAAACCCCCTTTAGACTACCCGCATACATTAATAGCTCTTGTCTGCTAGGGATGAATAAAGTAGAATTTTGGAGGAAATATAGCAGCTTTTGGTATAACTATTTAGAAATATCTTTAAATATGTATTTGAGGTATTTAAAGTGCACTTTCTGGAATGATTATATGAGAATACGAGAATTTCTATTAGCGAAAGGGCCTACCAGTTTTGCTGGAAAAGGTAGTCTCACATACCTGCCAAGGTTCTTTAAAATGCCATAATCGACTAGGTGACCGACGGCTTTACTTCTCATAAAAAAAGGTGACCTGACGGTCTAGAGGTAAGGGTCGGACTTCTGTGCTGGGGGTCCGGGGTTCAATCCTCGGTCCCGGCACAGATTTATCCTTCACCTCTGACCAGACGTGTATTAATCACAGCTTGTGAATGTGGGGAATGCCAGGCCTCCACCGTGGTTCAGATCCCACGTTAAACTGTAGGTCCTCCATTTCATCTCACAATCACCCTACCATTACATATTAGCGTAAGTGCGTATAACCTGAACGGGTAGTAGGACGTGGTGATGATAATAATAATAATTAATAATAATACTTCTCATACGAGCGAAGTTGTGCCACGGATTTTTATAACACAAGAAAGAACTATAGACCCCGGTTGGGTTTGAACCCACAAACATCGAGGCGAGCACTTTACCTTAAGACCACCAAGGTCAGCTATTTAGAGAGAAAAAAAACTTTACTACACTCAGGTCGGGATTCAAACCCCAACCTCCCAGTTTCCGTTCAGTGTGATCGCCGATGCGGGTTATGTTAGAGCAGCGGTTTTCAACTGGTGTGCCGTAGTAGTCTTGGGGAAGATAAAAAAAAAGCTAGAACAAATTTTGATAAATAAAAATCTCTTTTTAAATCCATGATCAACAGAATTACTTTAAAAATTAGCACAGTTATTATGGTTTTAGCTCAATGTACTTACAAACAAAAACTTGATACTCGTTATTTTAATGATAAAATCTCTCCCCTAAAAAAAACTGATGGTGTGCCTTGACCATTTTAGTGCCTTGTTCAGTGTGCCATGTGTTGGAAAAAAAAGGATAGTAAAATCACTATGCTATAGATTTTATTATTATTTAAACACCGCGTCTTACTAACCGTTCGGGTTATAGGCTTTAAGTACTAATTACGCTAATGGATTAGGAATTGGGAAGGTTGAATTAGATGAAGTGAGCCCACATTTGCGTGGTGGGAGAGTGGAAAACCATTTAGGAAAAACCACCCCCAGTTCACCCGACCGTGATTCTAACCTCGATCTCCCCGTCCTCAGCAGTTGAGCTCAACATGACTAGCGCGTTAGCCAACTACGCCACCGTGGCGGGTCTGTGCTATAGAGGTTTTTTTTTAAAAAAAAGCTCCTTGCTTCATTCAACGAGTGATGTGTTGTGAACCTAGTTTAATTTGTAAATTCGACAAGACCATATCCGTGAGACGAAGGTAAATACAATACAACCAACCTTTGAAATGTCAGGAACGTGCCCAGGTTAGTATGAACCAACAGGTAGATAGCAATCTACCTGACAATTCATATACGACCTTATATGGAGGTACAGCAATACCATTTTAAAAAAATGAGTATAAATTTAATTGAGATTTAAATAAATTAATAATAGCAATAATAATAGAAGTGTATTCGAAAGAAACAGACGAGATTAAAAAAACTTCCGGAGAAGAAATTAGCCTCCAATGCAATCACGCTGTGTTAAATGATTAAGAGTTAACTTTTTAGCACCACATCTTACTACCCGTTCGGGTTTTACGCTTAAGTAATTATTACACTAGTTATTATTATTATTACTATCATTAACACCACGTCTTACTACCCGTTCGGGTTATACACCCTTACGCTAATGTATAATGGTAGGGTGATTGTGAGATGAAATGAAGGACCTACAGTTTAACGTGAAATCCTAACCACGGTGGAGGCCCGGCATTCCCCACATTCACAAGTTGTCTTGTCAGAGGTGAAGGAAGGGTTTGTCAATCAGATAAATAAGTGTCAGGACTGAGGATTGAACCCTGGACCCCTAACACAGAAGTCTGACACCTTACCTCTAGACGATCAGATCACCCGCAATTATACTTGAGATTTTAGAGATTAGGATAGTTAAATTTAGAGGAAGTGTACCCGTATGTGCATGGAGTTAAAGTGGAAAACCAGTCTGGAAAAAAAACAATCGGTCCAACCGACCGAGACTAGAACCTGAACCTCCTTGCCATCGGCAGCCTAGTATACTGCGAGATTGGCGCCTTAGACCGTTCAACCACCGAAGCGGGTTATTAGTTTTATGAATGTAGATATCATATTGGTATATTCTCTATGCATACACATTATATTTATGTTACTGCCCAGTAACCTTCAATTCTAGGTCGGGCGTATTGAGGATATTTTTTCCAAAATGGTTTTCCACTTTCCCTCCATGCATATGCAATTACATTTCTTATAAATATAACCATATATAAAACCACTAGCGTAATTAGTATATAAGCGATAACCGAACGGGAATTAAGACGCCGTGCTAAAAGGAACATACTAAATGTCACAGTAGCGCACTAGGAAATGTATTTAATGGTAGGAAGAAGAGGGGTAGGGTAGGTTATCACTTTTAGCGTGTTAAACAGTATATCTTTGATTGCAGGACCTTTGATTAGTTTTTATTTATAAACCTATATATTGCATACACCTGTTTTATGGTATGATTTCACTTCAAATTTTTAGATTTATATTAAATTTATTTTCTACCTTATAGATAGGAAGGGGTTGGTGGTGGTCATATAGCATCTATTGTGTCCCCCTCCCCCCCCTTATTCCCTTTTGTTGGGCGCGCCACTGAATATTATGTTCTTTCGACGCGAACTATTTCCGCCTTTAGTCATCCTGCAATATGGTTTCTATTTTTTTTCCCCCCTCTCTCTCTCTCTTTTCTATAATTGTTTTGCTTCCTTGGTTCATTTCTTCCACAATATTTTTTTTTTTTTACCTCCCGTCCCAACCACAATCAAGAATCTTTCCGTCAACCACTTTTTTTTTTAAACTTCCTTACACGACTATTCTTCAAAAGAAGAACGAGTTTTGTTGAATAAAAAAATTAACAAAAATAAAGCGAATACATTGTTTTGTCAACAGAATTGAATTCGTGAAGGAATAAAACGTGTTGTAAAAAAAAATAAGAGAGAGGGGGGGGGGGGGGGGGAGTGACAAACTTAGCGACCCGAAACGAAAGTTACCACGCAATGGATCTAGTTAAAATTAAATTCCCTTCTATCGCTTCTTTAAGAGAAAAATCACTATAAATATCGTACCGAGCCTTTAATTCTGTTTTGAATAGTATTCTACACAGGCGATAATATGGAACGCCATATTGTTTCTATCAGGAAAGCTCTTAGATAATTAAGTAGTTTTATTTTGTTTACATTAAAAAATTATAAAAACAAAGCCATTTTGTTCAAGACATTATTATTAATAATAATAATAGTGCCCTTTATTTACCTGGCAAAGTTAAGGCGTTAGCCTTATCTTCCACTTAACCATGTTGAATACAACATCTATAATTACATTAATTGAAAAACAAACTAATTTTAATAAAGTAATATTTACTATTATATTATTATTATTATCATCATTAGCACCGTGTCTTACTAACCGTTTGGGTTATACGCACTTAGCTAATGTGTAATGGTAGTGTGATTGTGAGATGAAATGGAGGACCTACAGTTTAACGTGGAATCCGAACCACGGTGGAGGCCTGGCATTCCCCACATTCACAAGATGTCTTGTCAGAGGTGAAGGAAGGGTTTGGTAATCAGATAAATCTGTACCAGGACCGAGGATTGAACCCCGAACCCTCAGCACAGCCGTTTTAGTTTAATAAATACGTCGCGGTATTCAAAGTGTGGTATTATTAAGCTCTGGACAAGGATAATTCGCACATTTTCTGAGAGAAAATTCTTCATCTTTCTCAAATCTTCTGAAAATTAAGGTGGGATAGTAGAGCTCGCGAGTTAAGGGCAGTATTTTTTCAGTTTTTGTGGCAAAAATAATTTTTTTTGGTCAAAGTAAATCGAATTTTGCTCCAGTAGAAGCATAAAGTTTTCTTTTTTTTCACATGGTGATATAAACAGTAGTTTAATATCTGTCATGAGCAGAGAGATATTAGATGAGAAACTTTTTAAATGTATACCAAAATTTGTCATTAAATTTGAGGACAACCTTGACAGATATTCAACAACTGTTAATATCACCACGCGAATAAAATTAAACTACGTGTTTCTAACTGAGCAATATTTGATTTATTTTGCCAAAAATATGTTTTGTTATAAAAACTACTCACACCTCAATAGCCTCGTATCATTGTTGAAACACTGTGTTTCAGACGATGTACAACTCTTTTGGTTCGAATCCCACTTGTTTTCAAGTAGTACGAAATAAATCGGGAAATAAATAAATTCATGGTTTATTCAGAAATGGGGTCCCAGGATACAAATACACCTTTTCATGTCAAGCAGCGTATAACCCGAATGGGTAGTAAGACGCGGTGCTATAATAATAATAATAATAATTAATCGTGTGAGCCCCTAAAAAAAATTACAAAACACCGTAAACCTATTTTTCTAGCGGTTTAAAACAGTATAAACAAGTTTCTGATGAAATCTTCCGAGGTATTTCCCTTCAAACAAGGAAATAAATAATTCTATTTTATATAGATACAATAAAGTAGGATTTGGTTAATTCGACATTGATTCATTGGGAAAAGGTTTATAATTCGAACTAACCAAGATTCCCTATGAGATTTATATCTAATTAATAGGTAAAAAAATAAATTTTAGTTAACATTTTAGAAGGAAATATTTGGATAGTTTTCCGCATTGTTAATTTTTTTTTTCTAGTTTGTACTCGTTTCAAACCTAACTTAATAAATTTTGATTAAACAACACCAATTACCGAGTGTGTAAAATAAAATTGTAGCTAGCTTATTTGACCCATAGACGATAACATGGTGTCTACTCAACTTGACCAATGAAATCCCGACCTTTTCCTGATTTCCCCTGATCATTTCCTAAAATTCCCGACTAAAAAAGTATATCACATCCTTCTAACTCCCCCCCCCCCCCTTTCCACCTCGTTTTTCTATATCTTTTTAAATAATAGTAAGATGTAAAATTTGAATGATTTTTTTTAAAATTTGTATTAAAATGGTTTACCAGGAATATAAAATATATTACACAGCTACAAAACAAAAAATAACATAATTTATGATTTAATGATTATTGTATATCATTTCCCGGATTTTTATTGTGATTTACCTAATTCCCGGCTAATTCCCGTTTTTTCCGATCACTTCAAATTCCGGCTAATTCCCGTTTTCCCTGATTTCCCGGATGGTAGACACCTGGATAAGAAAGCGGGGATTTATATACTGTAGGCGAGCAGGTTGCCTTATTTAGGGAATGGGTTGGCTCGCTTTTCACCAATACTGATTTAAGTCTGCAATTTTCATATATGTACTCATTTTCCCAAGTTTTTTTTTTATCTTTTGTGCTTGAATATTTCTTGTTTTTTTAAGAATATATTGATTGTATATGCGTGTTTTATATAGCATAACATGTGTGTGGTTATATCAACAGTAGCCTCATGGCTTCTTTGGTGCTGACTGACAGCTTTGAAAAGTTACCAGACCAAATTATGTATCCCTACGCCGAAACATATGATCTGCAAAAAAAAACATGTGTTTAGCAGCTGTCACTTCTGACGGTCAAAATTTAGGTACATACCTAAATGTTGACTGTCAGAAGTCAGCTGTGAGCTGTCAGTCAGCACCAAAGAAGTCATGGGGCTACTGTAGCATATTTTAAGGTTAGTGATTTATTGTGTAAAGTCTGTTCAGCGTGGGAATTGTTTTCTGAAAGACCTTTTTCCCTACAAGAATCATATTATATAGTAGGATATTGGTAGAAAAAAAATGACCTTTCAGAGAGTAATTCCTACCGTGAATGGAGTATACCAGCTAACCAGATATTCATGAAAATAGTTAGAATTTTAGGATAGTTCAAATTTTGCTGGATATCTCTTGGACTTTGAATTAAAAAAGTCCTACTGAAGCTAAATCAGACTATCAAGATGTGTTGATGACCCGAAAAGGTCTGTCTCATAATATATTATATATGTTGTAACCTGACCCTTGCTGTTTGTATCGAATAACGCAAGCAATCTAATGTAGATTGGTTTCCGAGACGAGGTTGAAATTACATATATCGCCGGCGCAAAGGAATGGAAAATATAATATAATACATCAATACGACGTGAGGTAATAAAGAGTTGCATCACTCTCTTAGTAGACGGGAGAGATCAGGGTTCGAATCTTGGTCGGGTAAGATGAAGGTGTTTAAATAAAAAAGTGTGTCCTCCCCCCCCCCCCTCTACTACACGTAAATGCGGATACACTTCCTATAAATATAGTTTAATTTGTATTAATCACAACTTGTGAATGTGTGGAATGCCAGGCCTCCACCGTGGTTCGGATTCCACGTTAAACTGTAGGTCCTTCATTTCATCTCGCAATCACCCTACCATTACACATAGAGTAAGTGCGTATAATCCGAACGAGTAGTAAGATGCGGTGCTAATAATAATAATAATAATAATAATACCTTTTCTACTTCTTTTCTTTTTGTATCTTTCCTAAGTCTCTCTAAATTAATCTTATCTTGTTCTAAGAAAGTCTAATAACTATGTTAAGCATTTCTAACCGTAACCAAAAGTAAACCAGTAGTGGTTACCAAAAAACCCTTCATTCCAGACAAATTGTTTAGCCTAACCCGCCCCGGTAGCGTAGTTGGCTAACGCGCTAGTCGTGTTGAGCTCGACTGCTGAGGACGGGGAGATCGAGGTTCGAATCTCGGTCGGGTGAACTGGGGGAGGTTTTTCCTAAATGGTTTTCCACTCTCCCTCCACGCAAATGCGGGTTCACTTCCTCTAATTCAACCTTCCCAATTCCTAATCCATTAGTGTAATTAGTACTTAAAAAGCGTATAAACCGAACGGGTAGTAAGACGCGATGCTAAAGATTATATTAATGTTTAGCCTAGCGGTGATTCCATAATTCATTCATTGCTGCTATATACCTTGTTCGAACTAGACCTAATGTTGAAAACCTTCTTTCAATTAAAGCATAAGCTATATTCCAATGTCCCCTCAGTTTACTTTATTGGGGGCAAAATTTTAAATAAAATGACACAAAAATTAATCATATTTAAACATGAATAAGCTCAAACCGTACACGTTCAGATATTAGATAAAATATATGATACTCAGCCACTACCCCCTTCCCTCGCATCAATTCATCATTGTGAAAGGGTAAACACTCATTTTACCAATGATAAATATTTAGACCATTTCTGGAATCGAACTCTCAACCATAAGCTCAATAAGTAGACGATTAATTAATTAAAAATTTATCAAAAGATATCGTATGGATCACCCTGTAGTTTCTCGTTACATCAATAACTAAAAGGACTAAGAAAGTAAATCCAATTGTAATTCCTCCCCCAACCCGACATTGTGTCAATATGAGTTGCCAGTTTTGCACTTTTGTTTAAAAAAAAAATATTTCAATCAAGTAAACAACAAAAAGTGGTTACAGACAATAATGATCTCAGACGCTGTTTACAATCATTAACTTCTCATCTCCCACGTATTCAAACCATTACCCGGCCTCCGGGGATTACGCGGGTTTAGAGGGGACTCCCTAATTTTCACTTCCCAAATAAGGCGGGTTAAGATTGGTCCCGAACCAAACATTAGCTCTCCCCAGCTCCTTTAACTACCTGTAATTGTGTGAACATTGACTAACAAATCGTATTATCTCTCTCACCATTGTTTCTATTAAGTATCAGCTTGCTGAATGTTCTAGAACGGCTTAATATGAAGAAATGGTGGAAGAGAGGTTTTTGTTTACTACAAAACGTCTTACCACCCGTTCGTGTTATTCGCTAAGACTACCGTGGACGAACTACGGCCCGATGCGGCACCGCGTCGTCAATTTGTGGGGCCCACACACACATTTAAAACTGTAGTGATTTTATTAACAAAAACCCTCGGTCCCGGAACAGATTTATCTGATTGCCAAACCCTTCCTTCACCTCTGACAAGACGTGTATTAACCACAACTTGTGAATTTGTGGAATACCAGGCCTACACAGTGGTTCGGATTCCACGTTAAACTGTAGGTCCTCCATTTTATCTCACAATCACCCTACCATTACACATTAGCGTAAGTGCGTACAACCCGAACGGGTAGTATGACACAGTGCTAATAATAATAATAATTGGCGGGTGTGATGGTGCGACAGGTGTGTTTGCGAGGGTGAGGGGGGTACCGGCGGGCTGCGGTCTGGTTTAGGGACCCCCGGGGCCAAATTAGCGTGACCTGCCTGCTACCAGACGGAGACACAGGACAAGATACCGTTTCTACCATCCATCAGGGTTGAGGCTCCAACACTTTTTTTAATACTTTTTCACCAATGAGTACACGCAACCTGATTTAAATAGCCATTTTTTTTTACAGTTACAGGGTTCACAACAAACATATATCCAAAATGAGTTGAAATAGTGACAGATTTTGTAAAAAAAAATATCACTAGTTTTGTAAATAATCAACCAAAAAGCATTATAAAAGAACTTTTTCTAACACGAATCAAATGTTGTTCTTTGTATATAAATAAAACTTAGACCAAATTATTCTTTTAGACTCCCACTAAATTTAGTCGGAAACATTTGCTAAGCCTTGGAAATGTGTTATTAACAGTTGTACAGTAGCCCCATGGCTTCTTCGGTGCTGACTGACAGCTAAAAGCTTCATAATTTTCATTATTCCATTTGCAAGTAGGTTGCTTCATTTTGAAAGTATATTTTCTTCACTAAATGGTTTTGATGCTCATTGAATAAAGGGCTAAAAAATGACATAAATAAAATTTAATGGAAGAGTGAATACTAGCCAGTAGAATGTCTACGTCAAATTACCTTTTCTTCGATTTAATGTTTGATATAACCAGACATTATGTGAGGGTTCTATGCCTAATAAAGTATTTATTAAAATTAATAATATTTAGCACCGCGTCTTACTAACCGTTGGGGTTATATGCTTATTTATTAAAATTAATCAATATGTTTGGAATAGTAATCAAAGAAGGCAAGTTTCTTTACTTTTCTTTTCTGTGTCATATTATGAGAAATACACTAATCACTAAAAACACAAATTTTAAATGATAGCAAAATTAATAAGGTAAAATAATTGTAGATAGTTTAGAAAATTAAAAGATTGTAGGCCTATTTTAGCGAACGACATTTCAAGATTCAAAACTTTCATGAAAATATGTTGTTGACACTTGGAAAGTTAGGTTTTGGTCAGTTAAGATAATTTGTAATTAATTAATAATAATATAATAATATAATATAATAATAATAATAAAAAATAAACTATTGCATATTAAAATAATGTTGGTGACTTATTATTTTAAATATTTACATCCTTCTATGATTAAGGTGGCGTAAAAAAAAAGCTTTAAAATTTATATACATATATTTTGTGTATAGGAGGTAGATTTTCTTTTAAAACACCGCATCTTACTACCCATTATAGGAAGTGTACCCAAATTTGGCTGAAAGAAGAATGGAAAACCAATTTGAAAAAACAACACATCAATAAACCTAACCGAGATTCGAACTTTGACCTCCCCGACTTGAGAGTAGCGTGTTAGACCATGCGGCCACCGAAGCATGTGGTAAGTACTACTTAATTTTCATAATATGATATATACAATTATTTTTTAAGAATCCCGCCTATTTTGCATATTATTTCCTAATTTATAACTTAGCCTATATAATTTAAATTAGTACATTTTGGATATGTAAGTTACCTACTTAAACCTAATCAAGCTCTTTCTTATTTATCATGAAGATTTTTTTCAAATATGCAATAGGATTTTGAATATAAGCTGAACCATAAGGGCATACCATTCTGTAACTATATTACACCTTATTATATAGCCAGTTCAGTTATTTGTGTATCAATGACCACAAACTTTTTGATGTCAATTCTAAAAACAAGATTGACTTTCTTTCAAAAATGGCATTTGTTGGGAACTAAGTGTTAATGACTAGTTTCCTCTCGGCCAGTGGCTGCGTTGGATGGCCTCTGTCCCGCGGGCTAAGCATTCCATCAGGGTTGACCAAAAGGATAAACGCGCTTTCGGTCTTGATTCTTATGTTATTAATTTGAAACAATACTTTACGTGACTTTTTACGAGATAGTTAAATGCCTACAGTCATGTCAGTTTCAAAATTAGAACGCTAAGCATCGACATACATATACTTTGGATTTATTCTTACTTATGATGAGGTTTAAGAACAAAACATTCTCTAAATATATCGCTTACCTGTTTTAATACTTCTTTGTACATCTTAATAAAAAGACACACTAAACTTGAAATAACATCACTAGTTCAACAACAAATTTTAACGATCACGTCATGTAACAATAATTTTTAATCGCGGATGTCAAATCGTAAAACATAACACACAGTTTCTGGTTAGCTGGAACACCAAAGATATTTGTAAACAAACCACAAAGACATTCCATTTTCTATCTCAAGTAAGTGCTGCTATCTCGTGAATATCTTGGCAAAATTGTACAAACTTCTCAATATTCCAACTGTATAAAGATAACATGTAGTAAAAAAAAACCTTGAATTAGTTATTGCTATTTAACTGTTTACATACGATCTTTAAGTATTTTTAAATGTATATTTATTAGGATAGTGGAAATTACTTTTAACTTTTTTCAGCTTCATGTTGGCTGCCATGTTAATTAATTTCTCCGGTATGATACACGTCAAAGTTCATGTTTTTCATGTCGAATTTTTGTAAATATATTGACATAATATTTATTTGTTGTAGGGTTGGGCTGTGGGGAACCTAATTTAAGTTATAGAAAATTGGCGAAATAAATTGTTTAGACTTAACATATTTCGTTGTAATGGGTAAGTATTGCTTTGCATCTACTTGAATGTATATAGTGCTATGTTAGGCTACACAACTTCTATGTTTTTCCACAATGAAACTTATTTAAGACAATATTAGGTTATACGCATAAGACGTGTGTTAGAACCATAGCTCTGTTATTTTAGATATTAATATGACATGTAAGTTAGTCTTTTATACTATAAAGAAGTTTAACATAACCTTCAAGTCTGAACCATCTGTATTTGCTCTTTCTTTGAAATTTAATATAAAAGTAAGCCTTTCCTTATATATCCTTATCACAATACAGCGACTAGAATTATTATAAACATGATAAAAATTTATCTTAGATAAGTAGTTGTGATAGTAAACACACAGAGTTTCAACTCCCAGGTGCTTATGACTGCTGTAGCATACGTCATATGAATTTAGAAAAAAAACTGTTTGGCTGCATATTATATATAATCTTGCATATTTACAAAATCTTGATAAAAAATTTATTTAAATTATGATAGGCCTAATATTTTTTTTATTTTAATTAGGTGGATTGTTGAGTTATTTTCGGAATCTTCTTGGGAGTCGTGAAATGAGAATTCTAATCTTAGGTTTGGATGGTGCTGGCAAGACAACTATACTCTATAGGTGAGAGTGAATTATTTTTCACATTAGTTGATCATCAGTTTGTAGAATTATTATACTCATTAGGTACTGTGTAAATATCGCCCGCTATTAAAAGGTTCTTGTTTTGTGGGTCCTTATCATACACATATAGTTTGTCCTTAGGTTGTGGATAGCCGACAGGAGTGGTCTTCAGGGTTGGGCGTGGGCAATCACTCTCACATTAAAAGAAAAAAAAAAATCCCATCAAGAAACATACCAAAGTTTACAGTGTTTATTCATGAGGGTAAAAGATTCTGAGGATAAAATAGTCCTACATTTGGATCTCTAGGCAAGGACGCTTTACTCTAGGAGAGGGCATGACCCCCAGGGGCAAACTGGCTCAGTCCCAGCCCCCCCCCCCCCCCCCCATTGTTTTACTCGGCCTCATTGGCGGCAAAACCATATTTGACTAGGGGGATAAAATTAGTTTATAAATTTAAAGGGGGTTTATGGGGAGGGGAGTGTTCACTCATGGGTACCTTTTCTTGACAAATATTTGAAAATTGGATATTCCCAGACGATATATGGGGTGGCTCTCATTTGAATTATTTTAAATTACACCAGTACTTATCTATAATGAGTGATCCTTCCTTGTACTCTTGTTGAAATTTCGATACTTTAACCATTTCAAGTGGTCCTCTCCTGAAATTTTTTTGAAAAATAGATTCATCTAAAAGCTTATGAAATGGTTCACCAGTTTTTTTTTTTTAATTTGAATGTTCCTTTAAGCTAATTGTAATGTTTGTCTGGAATCTTTTGGAAAAAAAAAAAGATGCATCCAGAAGGTGTTTAGAGTGATCCTCATCCAGCAAATATTTGAAAATTGAATGGCCTGAAGCTATTTGGAATTTTATACAAAGCCATAAATAAAATAATAAATAAATAATTGTTGAGGTGATTAAAATGTACATTTAATGTAGAAAATTAGACTGAATTTAAATGGTAGCTCATCATTAATCAATTCTTTTTAGTTATAAAACCTGAAAAAAAAACCACACTAAAACCCTACCTTAAGTGATATATAGACCAAGTCTGAAATAGCCTGTGTTAATTTTGAACAGCGTTTGAAGTGATTATTAATTATTTTGTGATTTATTTAAATTTACAGGTTACAAGTAGGCGAGGTAGTCACAACTATACCAACTATCGGTTTTAATGTAGAACAAGTGACATATAAAAACCTTAAATTCCAAGTTTGGGATCTTGGCGGACAAACAAGTATAAGGTAGGAATCAAAAGTTGGTTTATATGTGTATGAGTTAAAAAAATGATAATAATTAAAATCTACTAAAAACTCTTTATAAATCAAAGAGTTTAAATTTAAGTTATACAGACACAACACTTTTACAAACACATCTTTTCAGATTACATACACTCTGGTGGAGTATTTATGTGAGTCTAAATATAGAAATATTTCACCTGAGCAGGGATTTGCACCCTGCTATCCAAGATCATCTCGTTTCATTCAAATTAAAACTTTAACTTTTTCATAAATGCCTAATGAACATTATTTAATTAGCAATAACAAATGTACTGCAATAAAAATGCTCCAATACAGGTTACTTCATGTGAAGTTTTTTTGACATTCTGAATGCATATTTAAATAAATTTGTCAATCAAAATTTAAAATATTGGTACTGAAAAATAAAACAAACGTTTTACAATTAAATTTGCATAACTTAGTATTATAAAAATATGATAATTGTCAAATTTTATTTTTAAACTGGAGTCAAGAGTTTGTAAATTAATAGACTTCACAGCCCTGATATTTTTTTTAATATATAACTACATTTGGCCAATCGCTCAAAGTATATTTAAATAGAAAAGAAGAAAATAATTTATGACAAAATAAATATGTTTGAGTTCCTATAAAAAATACTTTCAATGATATACAGTCTGTACTTATCTTTGCAGACCATATTGGCGTTGCTACTACTCCAACACAGACGCCATTATCTACGTGGTGGACTCGGCCGACCGAGACAGGATAGGCATATCAAAGGACGAACTGCTCTATATGCTCCGGGTGAGTGAAATTCATATTTAACTCTAGGAAGTTCTCTTGAAGTATGGGAACAACCGAAAATACTTTTATTTTCAAATGTATTGAGTCATAAACTAGCAAACTAAACACCAATTTAATCACCTGCATTAAAATTGCTTTCAAAACTCATTAAAAGTTTATTGAAAAGTGTTTGTATTACTAAAATATTCACAAATTAAAACAAAATTAAATCCTTTCACAAAATTTAAGTTAAAGAGTAATTTGTGTTGATTAAGCGACGTACCAATATAATATTAAAATAACCAAAAAAATATTACCTCAGTTTAAGAAATGTTAGTTAAAATATATAATTGAGCCGGCTTTAATAATGGTTGTGTCCAAAAGCAAATATGTAATGGTTAAAAAGAAGAAATAGCAATATATTTTCTACCTGTTTTCGGGTGTTCGAACCCTGATATTCTTTTGTGGGAGTGACACCTTATACTAGACCTGAACAACTTTCTTGGCAGAATTAACAATTTAAATTTAAAAATGGACTACCTCACCAAATAAAATTCAATTTTTTTGGTGGCAATTAGTCGTAATTGGCGATTATGTTGATTAATCGTGTTTTTAAAAGTAAAATTTAAATCAAAATTTTCTAGGTAGTAGTTTAATGATTAGAATCGCAAAAAAACACTCATACACACACTGCATCTGGGTTGCGAGCAAAGATTACATAACCAGATAAAGAAATATAAGTTCATATTGTTGATAAAACTAACAATCTAGCTTAGTTCTAACTTTCGGCCAGGCCTCCTCCGTGGTTCGGACTCCACGTTAAACTGTAGGTCCTTCATTTCATTCACAATCACCCTACCAGTACACATTAGCGTAAGTTCGTATAACCCGAACGGGTAGTAAGACGCGGTGCTAATAATAATAATCTAACTTTCGCCCACTATGCATAAAATATATATTTGTATTAATTACATTAACTTTATCATTCTCTCAAATAGTTTCCCATAGTTATTAATAAATAAACAATAATCAGAATTAATCGGGGTAAATAATCGTAGCATTAACAATAATTATTTTAAACACTCGCTAATCGGTACACATCTATTAAATATATTATGTTTGGAATCTAGCATTTTGTAAATTATATTAAATACCTAAATTTACATAGTCATGCGAAGTATAATATTTCTATACAACATTTAACAATTTTTTTAATATTCAAACTTCAATTCGGCTTTGGGAATCTCTCTTAATATTCGATTTGACGACTTCACTTCGAATTGAAATAAGTGAGCTCTGCACACTCCTATTTTGGTAGATAAATAGTTAGCGCTCACAGGTTGCGTAAAAATATGAGATGGACGATACACGCAGCAATTTGCTCAGGACTGACAAAGCGGGTCTAATCATTATACCTACTACAAATCATTGTCTCTACCAATGAATAATCCTCGTTTTTAGTCTGGTTCAAACCTCGGAATGTTGTGATTGGCACGGTATTTCAGGAAGATGAACTGCAAGGAGCTATCCTCGTGGTGTTGGCGAACAAACAAGACATCGAGGGCGCACTCAGTGTAGCGGAGGTCCATCAGGCACTCGGGCTAGACGCCCTCAAGAACAGGACTTTCCAAATATTTAAGACATCAGCCACAAAAGGTGAAGGTCTGGACTCTGCCATGGATTGGCTTTCAAATGCTTTACAAAATCGAAAGATATAAAAAAAAAAAGTCAAGCTAATTTATTACTAAATAAAATAAATTGCACATAGGGAACACTTTGATGGACTAAACATTATTTTTATTTATACCAATGTGGTAAATGTAAAGAACGAATGAAGTGATGTGTATGAAATATATTTATATTTTATTTGCCTTTTATATAAATTATTTTTTTCCAAATCATCGCCTGGCTATCTTCCTGGGAACATTTGAAATAATATGTGTGTATAAATTAATTTGAATGTTTATTTTTGTTTTTCCAGGAATGTTTGTAATAAAGTTTTATGTTGTCAAAACATAAGTGGTTTATTAATGTTACTAATTAAATGATCAAAGAACACCCCCTCACCTCCCCAATTAGAAAGTTCCAAACAATATTTCCCGCTTTATCTTCAAATACTACAATGTTGGGGGTCATTTAATGACTTGATGATCCAATAATTTTAAGGCTACCACCGAGTAAAAGATGGCTGAAATGCATTTTTGATATTCCAGTTAAGCTTGATTCACACATTTGTCAAAACATCCAGTCTGTCATAAGAGTTCACACATTAAAAGAAATATATTTTCATGGACGCAAACCAGGTACACACCAGATCCTCAACCTTACAGAAGTTGCGCTGCACTTCTTGAGCCAGGTTGAGTTCATCAACACTGGGGTTTGCTAGTGTCAGCGCTCAGTGAAAAAAGTACTTCCAAATAAAAAAATAAAAATTTCGACACCTTAGCTACATACCAAAAAACATTTATAATGTGTTTATAGATTTCAATATATGGATAGGTATCCAAGGAGCACGGGATTAAGATAAGAATATAGATTTCAACAAAATTAAAATTGACTTTTTCTTACATTTTTCCAAGCAATATACAAATAAATGTCAATTTTTATGGTTTATTATAACTCTATAAATTATCGTTATTACTTTACTTATCCAATATAATACTGTTAATGATTTTCCAATTTATGTTAAATTATAATTTTAATATGTATAATCTTTATATGTCTGTGATTTGATTCACATTTTAATGTGTTACTATATATTTTACTTTTTGTGTACAATTTAACTCAAGTTTGATTTTACTAAACTATATTACTTATTTTACATTATTAGATATTTTATGTTAAATTTCCATTTTATCCTACTAATTCTATTGAAATCTATAAACACATTATAAATTGCTTCCTTATTAAATTCTCACCATGTTTAAAAAAAAAACATTTATTTTAAACAACATAGTTATTATTAAATGCGATAGTAGAGGAAGAAAGCCAGAAATGGTATGGCCAAGTAATAAGGATGGAAACAGAAATAATACCAAAGAGATTAATTGAGATGAAGTTTGTGTGTGGAAAAGACCAAAAGGAAGCCAATAAACAGATGGGAAGAGTGGATAACAGAAAGTGTGCTGATATTGTTATAGGTTTGGGTTTACATGATAACATTTCATGGTAAAAATGCTAATTCTATAACTATAAGAGTCTATTTAATAAATGCAATGCAATTAAAAATGAGTTGAAGAAAAAATAAGAGCTGGTAGTAAAATATTTATCTAGGCCTAGGGTTTTGGTAGTACAAAATATTAAGGATTGCTAGAACATTTTTTTTGTAAATCGTACACCAAAATTACCTTGAAAGTTGGCGTCTTACCTGCACTCATATACAAAATCGTGCAATTCGTGTCTATAGACAATGTTCCACGATTGTCTATGGATGAACGAGGAACAAAAGGGGTGTTGTGCAACTCCCTATAAACCAAAATCGCAAGTCTCTGGTCTCCCATCCGAAATGGGAAACTTGAGAACGGTTGCACAACATTTCATAGTGTGGACATGTGATTGACAAAAACAATTAAATCTCAGACCAGCTTGCCCTGAGAGAGGCTGGTATGGTTTCTCTAAATTTCATTTCCTATTTTGATATTTTGCTTCCAACCATCCGAGGCAATTCTTCGAAGTCGGAGGTAGTTAAACAAGTAGAATTTCTAAAACCTGAACTATCTTCTAGTTTAAATCTTTCTAGAAGATTGATCCCAAATTTAGGGCCATCAGAAAAAAAAGTTTCGTGTCCACCAATGTTTCCTTTTGAGCTTTTTCGGTGATTATTTTGTTTGATTACCTTAGGTGACCTGGTGGTCTAAGGGTAAGGTGTCAGACTTTTGTGCTGGCGGGCGGGGTTCAATCCTTGGTCCCGGCACAGATTTATCTGATTACCAAACCCTTCCTTCACCTCTGACAAGACATCTTGTGAATGTGAGGAATGCCAGGCCTCCACCGTGGTTCGGATTCCACGTTAAACTGTAGGTCCTCCATTTCATCTCACAATCACTCTACCATTACACATTAGCGTAAGTGCGTATATCCCGAACGCGTAGTAAGACGCGGTGCTAATAATAATAATAATAAAAATTTAATATTGCTAATACCGTAACTACTCGAAAATAGGCTGCACTTTTTTCCCCAAAAACAACCTTTATTAAAAAAGATTTTAATTATAAATATTGTTTTCAATACCAAACTTTGACATAATTTTTTACGACTATAAAATTAAATTATAAAGGTGATACATTAATCACTATTATTTTATTAATTATTGCATTTTAAATGTGTATTAGCTCTATCTTAAGAGTTTGAACAAACTAAAGCAAGCACCAGCCAAAATATCAAAAGGACTTTAAAACTTTATAAAACATTTATTTACTTTAATAAACATAATTTACATTTTTAATTTTCAATGAAGTTTTCTCGTCTCATGTCTCAAGAAAGTCTCAAATTGAAAAAAGTGATTCTCACACATCCCTAGAGTTGAGAATTCAAGCGTCCCACATCTAGATATTTTAAAAATAAAATCACCCCTGTGTAAACACACCCACTACACAATTTTTGAGTAACAGATTTGACAACACTATTGAAAGTATTACGTTAAAAATGTGCATCACAGACTAACAGCTCACGAATACATCCGACAACGTCTAGTCCCACTCCATCCCGCTCTCTTCTGAGTTGCCGTTATCGCTGATTATGTCACCTATATTGAGAGAGGTTCTCGTGTACAACACAAGATGGAGGGCATAGTTCTCTCGGAGGATAAGGTCTTTGAGACGTCTGCACTCCCAAGAGCGAATGTCCCAACCACCGAGCTCCCCCAGACGGGTGAGTCGAGGGCAGCGCGACAACAGCAGGTTTACACTATCCCGAGTCAACTCCACGTACCGCAGCATTAGCTGACAAAAAAAAAAAAGTCACAAGTGGACATTTTTTGGAATATCAAGATTTTCAATTTTGAATCGAACCTTAAACTTTACTTACATAAGTTTTGCTGGATTGAATTTCTTTAAAGGATTCATATATAAACTATACACATAAATAAACATTTTTAATATAGGTGAACAGGTTGTATTTTTCTTTAACTGTAGAAGAAAGAAAATATTATGAACTATGGAATTGTTATGCTTAAAATTAGTTGGGTTGAATTAATTATTTTACAAATCAGAATCTCTATTTACATTCAAATTTCAAATCAGAATCTCGAAAAAAAAAATTATGAACAGGGGGAAATATAAATATAATATGAAATACAAATACTAGTTAAATGTTTACATTCTTTCTCATAATCCAATCAGTTAAGTGTTAAATTACTGGTCTGGGGTCTGGTTAATAAGTTCATACTATGATTGGTTCTTAACTATCAATAAGCAGTGTTAGAGCTCTAAAATAAATTTCATTTGAAAAAAAATATAAATTTTCTTGAAACCTCAAATCTTGAATATCCTTAAGGATTCGAGGGATTAGTGGGTTCCATTCCTACTTAAAATTGAATCTAGTCAGTTAAACTAGACATAAAAAAATGTTTGACTTCTCAAATGGCTTAAGAGTTTTGGAAAAATTTCCGAATCGAATTCAAACAATTCCTAAAATTCGACTCAAACTCAAGTTTTTTAATACTCGTACAAACTTAATATTCATGACTTATCACCCAGCAACAGAAAACAAAATCATTGTTATTATGTAGACTTGATTAATTTACCAAGGTGTGTGGAGAGGAGAAGGCAATACATTTTAATGGGCTAAGTGAATAATAAACTTTATATAAATGTCGCTAACGATATTTTTGTATTGTTGGAAAGGTTATAGAGGGAGAGAGCAGCAGTTTTCCTATTCGCCCTGGGTGCCATCAAACCTAGCCTCAGCAGTGGTCATATATTTTGAGTGAAGTCAGTCTATGCATAAAAATAAAGTTTGAGACACAATACTTACAGATTCTAGGTGTTCAAGTGGATTTAGCCTCAGCCACTCTTCAAACAAGCCATCGGTTACGTCACGTATTTTCGTTATTTCCACGTTGCGTAGCTGAGTCGCACTGGACAAGAAGAGCGCCCCACATTCCAAAGAGATTGGAACTGTGATCTACAAGAGAACCATGCACTTACAGTACCATTTTATTTTATTTTCATGTCTCACTACCTGTTCAGGTTGTACACATATGGCCTATACTTAATACTCTTATGGGGTTAGGATGAGGAAAGAAGCATTTTAGAGGTCATCTACTGCATTTGCATAGAAGGGGAGTGTGAAACCATTTAGAAAAATACACTCAAGAGACCCGACCAGGATTTGAACCCCAGTATTGTGTTCGGTAGACCAATCTTAACACAAGAGTGACGGCTTAGACCATTCTACCCCTGATGCGGGTTACATTTTAATAAAAAAAAATGGGTATAATCCAGACTTCCAAGAATCCAAAATCATCATTTTACCTACTTTTCAATATTTTTTTTTAATAGGATAGGCTTAAAAAGTTAAACTTTCCCATAATGGCATGAGTATTTTTGTTCAATTTTTATTTTGTTTGCATTAATCCTTTAATCATATTATATAATATTAATTATACTCGTTTCGGTGGTCGAATCATCTAAGGCTTCCCTCTCGCAATAGACTGTACTACTGATACAGGGGAGATTAGGTTTCAATGGATGGTTTTCCACACAGATGCCGTGCATTTCATCTTAATACAACCTTCCTCATCCATAATACATTAGTGTAATTAGAAAATATGTGTATTACCCAAACGAGCAGTAAAACATATGCTAAATTTTTTTTTTACATTAATTATACATTTATGATCACATCTATTATTAAAATGTCAATTACCCTTCTGATAAGTGGTAAATTAATGGTATGATGTCTGGTTGTTAGGTTTACGATGGGTTAAGCCACTAGTAAGCTTCATAATGGTTTTAAAATAAGTCATTAAAAAAAAATCTTGAAATATTAAACTTTTTGTTTTTTATCTTCAAATATCCATAAATGCATTAATAAATCATCAGAGTTTGCAATGTTGCAGTAAATATACTGGCTGGGTCATATCACCCTGTAGTTTGATGGCTTAGACAGTTTTGGAAACTTTCTTTATTGTCTTTATTATTCCTTGCTAGACAATGTGGGTCCAAGGGGGATGTGTGTGTGCGCGGGGGGTGGAGGTGGGAGGGAGTTGGAAAGGACGGGCAAAAACAACCTACTACAGGGTACCCAACTAAAGTATATTTTAAGATTCCCTGACTTTACCAGAGCCAAATTCCAGCTTTTTTAGTCAACATATCTTACAAACATTATATTATTATGATCACAACTTGATGTACCTAATAATATTTTTTGACACACATATACATTCTGAAATTAATCACTCTATGAAAGGATTAAAGGATATCCAAAGTAGCCCCATGGCTTCTTTGGTGCTGACTGACAGCTCACAGCTAACTTTTCACAGTCAACATTTAGATATATATCTAAATTATGACCGTCAGAAGTGACAGCTGCTAAACACATGTTTTTGCAGATCATATTGTTCGGCGTAAAGATACATAATTTGGTCTGGTAACTTTTCAAAGCTGTAAGCTGTCAGTCAGCACCAAAGAAGCCATGGGGCTACTGTACCTAAGGTGATGGGCTATTGTATAGTGTAATCTAAGTTAGATTTAAGTGAGATCATATAGAGCTGTTAAAAGATCGGCTTGTACCAGTTCAGTTTAAAATTGTTGAGAAACACATTATTTTTTGGTTTATTTTACCTATACACATGGGCATAGCCATGAATAAACTTGGGTAGAGGGTGGAAAGACGATATGATAATCACATGAAGAATTGGAAAATTGATATCAGTATGTTCAACAGGGACAACTGCGTTAAAAGAGAATAGCGGTGAGTATTAACTGGAACATATTATCTGACACCTTAGCTCAGTCGGTAGCATGTCTTCTACCTATTGAGTTAAAAGGTCCCCGAGTTCGATTCCTGGCATGGTAAAAAAATTCATCAGTGGTGAAATGTGGGTTTACCCTCTCACAGTGATTGACGGTTGGGGACTGTATGTTGTGTTTGTCCTAGTCTTTAAGTTGGATTATAAGCTATGACAGGCCTGGTTAGCCAGTAGTGGAAAATTATTATTATAATTATTCACATTACGTCTTGTTACCTGTTCGGTCATACGCACTTACACTAATGTGTAATGGTAGAGTGATTGTGAGATGAAATGGAGGACCTACAGTTTAACGTGGGATCTGAACCACGGTGGAGGCTTGGCATTCCCCACATTCACAAGTTGTGATTAATACATGTCTTGTCAGATGTGAAGGAAGGGTTTGGTAATCGGATAAATCTGTGCCGGGACCGAGAATTGAACCCCAGACTCCCAGCACAGAAGCCAGACACCTTACCCCTAGACCACAAGGTCACCCTAGTGGAAAATATATGGGTTGAACAAAAAAACTGACCACAGGCTGGAAACATCAGTGAACGTTAAAAAAAAAGATTAACTGGTACAAACATGTTATTTTGACTTTTAAAAAATCAACTTTTCTTTATAAGTGAATATGTGAAAATTTCAAAAAGTGAGTCAAATTTCATGATCTATCCTTTTTTTTATTAAAGTCACTGAACACCCTATTTTAACATGTCATGCCATCATTCTCATCTTTCAAATTAAAAGGTCCCTTGCCAACAGGGCTGTGGAGTCTATTAAAATGTACCGAATCAGAATAAAAAATACATAGTATAATAATATTTTATACTTTTTTTTATTACTTAGCACAAAAATGTGTAATTTTGATTGAAAAATTTATTTAAATATGAATTCAAAATGCCAAAGAATCTTCCCATGAAGTCATTTTTATTGGAGCATTATAGTGCAGTAAATTTATTACTAATTAATATTCTTAAGCCATTCACGAAAAGCCGGAATATGACATTATAAAAATAGAGAGTCGGAGGCTTGGCGTACCAAATACATAATAACCCTGCTTGCCAAGGGTTCAGGCTAATCTAGAATGGTTTGCCGGTAACACAGACATCAGGGTTTAAAAATTTTGACCCAGTGCTATGTGTTTTATTTAATTTTTTCTCACTTTTCTTTTACCCTAAAGTTTACCTTTGTCATTCCTATCTCATTAATATAAACATGCTAAACGGTAATAGGTATTAACTAAATATTTGCTTAATTTAAGGGCTGGTTTGAAGAAATGCACCTACAATCTGCATGAGGGAGAGGATGGGGGGTAGGGGGGGGGGAACCCCACACCAGTGGACTCAGCCCGACAATCATAATCTAATTTATTATATAAACCCTAAAACTGAGAATATTACCTTCAAGTCTTGAAGACGGGAGTAGAGTTTAGTGTCGTCAGAGGGCAGTGTTACGGTCCTCAAGGGCTCCTTGCCTACTTTCAACTTTTCCAGTAACGGACAAAACTGGCCGACAATTCCAAAGTCAACAGAACTGTACACCTAAAACAGAACCGCCTGCGTGACACGTAGCACATTGTGACAGGCGTTAAGCTAAACCCCAAACAAGACATTCGTAACTCAAGTTAGATGACTTTCAGAAGAACAATAGTGTAAATGTTTTAGTGAAATTAATATAAAATAAATTAATGTGTATAGTGGTTAAAGCTTGATTAAATTTATAAGAGAATCATTATTTTGTTGCCGATTCAGAGTGTGTTAAGTAGGCATGAGCGTAAAGTAAAAGCAAATTAAGATTCTTTAAGTTCCTGTAATCCTAACTCTTTTAGTGGCATGCATATAATGGATGTGTGGGAAGAATGCTATTTCATCATTTTTATAAGGTTGGATAAAAAAAATCGTCAAACTATTATTTAATTATGAAGCTATTTTATAAGTTTGTTCTACAATTTTTATCTGCATATACTTTTCTATAACTAAGAGCGTTCATTATAGCAGGCCCAACTCAGCTCCCAGCTCATGCAAGGTATGGGAGTAAAAGGGAAAAGAAAAGATCTATGATTTGCCAGAAATGTTTGCAGTGCATTAGAATGGTCAAAAACGACCTTTTCAACACAGTTTTTATTCAATTATATAATTTAATATTTCAACAACGTTCAGTATTAGGAGCTTCTATTAACTCTTTATCTCTATTAATGTTTAATCAGAAATGATCCATGTGCAATATTGTTCGTGTAAATTTGCGATTTCTAACCGACTGTATCACTGAGTTGATTGGCATGTGATTCACGCTCTTTAGGATAATGTTCTCGCTCTAATTAAATAATACACTCCTTCCGCCTCTATTGGGTACTACCAGAGATCTGGAAGGCCGATCAGATAGGCTCATGGCACTTAAAGGGTCGAATTAAGGTAAGTTAACTACTTAAACCTCAGCCTAACCTCAAGCTCAATCAGATGTGGGGTGTACTTCAAAGCTTCCATTAAATCGGTGTGGTATATGTTCTCTAATGCCAGACTTCGAAGCATTTTGAATGTTGACAGGATCTAAAAAAAAAAAGATTTTTTTTATATATAATGCATTTGATCTGCATTCTAGAACCCAAATACATCTATGAATGAAACAAACAAAAAATAGATATTCTCTTACACGAGGGCAAATCCGCCGCACTTCATTGGATCCAAAGTAGAGGCTTTCCAATAATGGACAACAGTTTGCCAAGACCTGTAATTTGGCAGTTGAAGGTCCTCTGTAAAATGCCTGGACAGAACAAACAATGATATTTTAGTGTAAGGGTTAAGGGGATTCCTAAGTATAGTTTTTTTTTAGCAGTGTGTCTTACTACTTGTTCAGATTATAAGCATATGTACTAATTTCATTAATAAATTAGGGATGAGGAAGGTAGCATTTTATTTTTAGAGGTAATCTACCCACATTTGTTAAAGGGCAGTGAGAGCTCAATTAGGAAAAAGCACCCTCAGTACACCCGACCAAGATTTGAACCCTTATCTCCCCGTCATCAGCAGGTCAATCTAAGATGATACTGAAACCTTAGAACCTTCGGCCACTGAAACGGATCTCGACTGTTCTAGCGCCTTATTATTAAGGTATGTGAAAGTCACTTTTTAAATGTGAAATTAAGCCAAAGCTAAGCTTTAAATATACAAACCAAAGACCCGCCTCGGAGGCGGAGTTGGCTAACACGCTTGTCGTGTTGAGCTCGACTGCTGAGGACGGGGAGATCGAGGTTCGAATCTCGGTCGGGTGAAAATGGGGCTGGTTTTTCCTAAATGGTTTTCCACTCTCCCTCCACGCAAATGCGGGTTCACTTCCTCTAATTCAATCTTCCCAATTCCTAATCCGTTAGCGTAATTAGTACTCAAAGCATATAACCCGAACGGGTAGTAAGACGCGGTGCTAAATATTAAATATTATACAAACCAAAGTCGAAGCTTAAGATAGGGTTTTTGTTGCTGTCCCAAAATATGATCTTTAATAGTTAAAACATTCATTTATTTTAGAAATGAGATTATTTATAGATGATTGCCAGTAGTTAGCAAAGTCCCATTTACACAAGTTGGGAGAGACCAAACGACTTTAATGGAATTGAAATACAGTAGAACGTCGATAATTCTTACTAAAAAACTGGGACTCGACCTATTCTGGATTACCAATGTGTCTGAATTTACGAAAATACAGAATTTATAACAAAAATTA
>JBCFYV010000100.1:49284139-49325060 GCA_039000515.1 Timema cristinae | reverse complement strand
TGTATGACATAGCCACACAGTCGTTCCAGAGCTCTCTAAACGCTGACAACACATTGATCCCACAGTGATGAACTACATCAGCAAGATATGAATTCTGGAACATATCCCAACTAAGTTAATTTGTTTTTATCATATGTGATTAACACGACTAACCTCTGTGGAGTTCACGGTGAAATCTTGGAGAGCTCGGTGAGGCGACCTCACGCACAGACGTATCAAGTCCGAGCATACGACGCGGGACCCGGTAATGTCCAACAACCTCATCGATGACACGTCTTTCCGATAAAAGCCATGGTGTCCGAACCTTTTACCGAGTCTTTCAGGACCAGTTCCGTTAGTTGCGGGCAGTTCAGACAAAGCCGACAGAGGAGAGGCTGGAGAGTACCAGCCCCACATGGGCCCAACATTTTGGGGACCAACGCAAACCTATTCAGTACAGACATAACTTGAGCCACGCTCGCTAAATTAAGAGAATATTTCAAGTTTTTATGGGAGTTTTAAGTCAAATATTATTTTGTAAAAAAATAGGGGCCAGTATCGGTTGCCTTGCAGTTTAAGGTGTCAGTAATGTCTGGTTGATTTGATGGTAAAGGGGAGGTTGTTTAGAACCCTTGCCGGGTGAACTGAAGTTTTTTTTATTCCATTCAAAATTATTTTACTGTAGATTTTGATGTAATGTCATAGAATTTTATTTCCCTCAATCACGGCTTTGATCAACTTATGACCAGAGTTTTATTAAAAATTGTAACTACTATTTATTATAAATAGTAATTCCAATGGTGTCTACTCAACGTGACCAATGAAATTCCCAATATTTTCCCTGATCATTTCCTCAAATTCCAACTCAAAAATATGACACACCCTTTTAATCCCCCCCCCCCTCCCCCACACACAGATTTTGTTAATCTTTTTATGAATAATAATAGTTTTAAAATTGAAATAAACAGTTGTTTTATTTGTATTAACATGATCTATTAGAAACTATAAAAATTATAAAATATATTACACAGCTACAAACAAAAAAAAGACTTTTAATCACATTTAAATTACTGATTTAGTGATTATTATATTTCATATTTTGAGTAAAACAACGTTTTCCTGGATATTTTTTGTAATTGGCCAAATTCCCGACTTATTCCCGTTTTGTCCTCAACCACTTCAGATTCCCGGCTGATTCCAGTTTTCCCTGATTTTCCCGGATGGTAGACACCCTGTATACTTACAAGATAATAGATATATGTTTCCTTCTTTTTTTTCCCCATGAAGACCTTAAAGGGGTATTTTGCTTAGGCCAAGGCCCTCAAAGAAGTATGAGATTTCCAGAAGTACGGGGAACAATGCTATGAAACTGATCTACCTAAACAAGTGTAAATATATGGACAGCTTGGATAGGTGGAAAGATGAGTATGTAAAAAGAAGAAAGGTTGATTTTTTTTCTTTCATCTCCCCGTGTCTAGCTACCTGTTCGTTTATATGTACAGATGATAAAATTACTCAAAAAAATTCTGGGGGTAGGGATAAGGAAGGAAGCATTTTAAAGTTAATCCATCCACATTTGCATGGAAAGAGAGTAGGAAACCATTTAAGGGGGAGAAACCACCCTCAGACGACCCAACTGGGATTCAAATCCCGAGCTACCCGTCATCAGCAAGCCCATCTCACACCAGAGTGTCGCCTTGGTCCATTCGACCACTGGAACGAGTAAGGTAGAAAAATATCTTAACTTGAGCTGTTTTCTTTATTGATGAAGTTACTTAAATTAATGTTATTAATCAAATCCATCAGTGATTAAGCTTATCCGACACCTTAGATCAGTCGTAGCTCATGTCTGTCTTCTGAGCTAAGGGTCTCGGGTTTTATTCTCGGAATGGCCAAAAATTATTATCATTGTGAAATATGGGTTTACCCTTTCACATTGATAAAATAATAGCCGAGGACTGGATGTTGTGCCTGTCCTACTCCTAAGTTAGATTATAAGGTATATGAAGCAACGACAAGCTTAGCAAGCCGGTAGCAGAAAATATATGGCTTGGATAAAAAAGTGACCCAGACCACAGGCTGGAAACAGTAATGGATGTAAAAAAAGTAATTAAACTTCATAAATTAGATTTGAAGTGTATATCTAATTTAAGTACTAGATATCTAACCTGGTAGTGAAATTAATGTTTTTTTGACTTAATTTCCAACAAAACTAATGGAAAACGTTATAGTTTGGACTAAGAACTTATACAAAGTCATAAGTTACATACCTTTCAAGTCCTGTACATCTTTTCAACAAAATTGGCCATATCTCGGAGTCGTATCTTAGATTTTGGTCATTCAATTCTACGGTTTTAACTTCTTTACACAGGATTATATCCAAAAATTTGAGAACAGCTGGAGGATTATCATATAGTGTCTTTGAGTAAGTTTTCAAAATTCTGAAAATAAATAATGGAAATTGTGATAGTTTGTGCTCAGTGGTAGGTCTAAATAATATTAGGTCATAGAAAGCTTTTCAAACGAGGTTAGACATATCGTACATAAAACCTTGCTGCAAGAAGCTGGTTTACACGGTGTGAGCTACAGACTAGCCAATAGTAGCTGGCCTTTTAACTGGATGACAGCTACTGGGCTTTTTTGTACTGATCCCTGGTATTCATACGTTGCACGCTATGACTGGCCTAATAATACAGAAGCTGGCCTTTTAACTGGGTGAACAGCTACTGGGCTTTTTTGTACTGATCCTGCTATTCATACGTTGTGAGCTATTGACTAACAAGTAAGACAGTACTTTGCCTTTTAACTGGGTGGAAAGTTTTGTCATATTGTCAGGTGTCTGGTCAGCTAGTGACCTTAGCGTTCACACAATGCCAGTGGCATGCGGAGTGGGGGAAGGCCAGTGGATAGATAAGACAAAACATATTTGAAGTGGCTAGCAAGGCCAGCCGCTGACCTACTCGCACGGTCAGTAACTCGGCCGACCTGTTTACACGAAGCCAGTAATTGATCCTCAGTTACTGGCTCTCTCGCTCACAATCCAACTCGCCGGCGTGTAAACGAGGTATTAGGTTTGACAAAATATATATGTGCCTGTATGCAAGAACAAGGCTGCAAACAAAACAGAAGGTGGAGTGAAGTAGAAGGTGGGTTGAGCTACAGCTTAAGAGATGGGAAATTAATTCAGATTATGCGCCACGCCATAGTCTGTTTAGCTCACCCTTGCTCTTGTATAAAGGCCTTAGCTTAATCTGTAAAGCCTGAGCCATGCAAGGTTTGTGTAAGTCTTCTCTGAGAAAGACTTTGGGTACATGAGAGTAATTGAGGTTAGATCGCTTCAAATCTGCACATAAGTTATGGCTCTATTTTTTTAAAAAAAAAAGAGTCAGATTTTGTTGTTGTTGATTCTTAGGAATAGCTTACGAATATAAATTCAATTATATGAAAAATTACAAACTGAAAACATGAATCGAGCCTGGAACATTTGGCTTTGCGCGCCATTACTTTACCAATGAGCCACCCTGGTTAGTCTTGTATCCAGGGCCATTTTGGGTGACCATCTCACAGTCACAAGTTGCCGTGGAATGTGATCATTTATAACTGTGAGTGTCCAATACTTTCACAAGTTATCTCAAACATAGATTCAATACATCAACTAGTGAAAGATGTCCCTGGATATGAGAGAAACCAATATGGCTCAAAGGTAAAGAATTGGTGTGCAAAGCCAGGGTTCTTGGGTTTGATTGTCATTTTAAGATTGTCAAATGATTTTACCATAATTTCCAGGAGAAGACCGAGGAATTCTGTTAGTATCTTGAAAGAAATGTAGAAGACAGGATATTTTTTTTTCTGAGTTAGTGAGATCTCATAATGAGGGGTGGAATGAAATAGTTAGGAAGATGCAAATATCAGCCAGGGCCATGTCTGAATAGTCGCCCAAGGGACCTTGGAAATTAAATTTACCTTAAGTTAAAGAGCAGTTCAATGGTGTCGCCTAAATTTTCTTTAGAGTGTAGCTACTTATGCACCACTTACAGCCCATTTAACTAAAGAATGGATACAATCTGTCTTTTATCATGCACTTCATGGTTAAAAGTGTGTTTTAAATGGAATAAATATAAACTACATGTAAACTGTTAAACCCAAGTGATTTTCTGTGTTCTTTGTTTATTCACATGTTGGCTAAATCTCTTCCTGTAGCATGAAAATCTCTTTTTAAAGGAAATACCAGTACAATTTTAAATTTTAAAAATATGCATGGCCCTTTAGGAAAACTAGAAATAATAATTTATTTTTAAAAGTACAACTTATCATTGATATTATAAGTAGATTAATAATTGGAAAATAATCCTTTAAATATACCATAAACCAGGAATGCCCAGAGTTCGTCCTGTGCCAAATTAAATTGAAGCGAAATAAACCACAAATTAGGCTTTTTTTTGTTATATTTGGGTATTAGGTTCTATACATTTCATTTATGGGCCTAGGCCAACCAATAACTTATGTGGCTCACATTCGGAGAATGGTTGGGCATGTTCATGATAAACTAAAAAAATAATTAAAAGCTTATTGTATGCCATGGGAACTCATCTTTCAGAAGTGGTCATGATAGCTCATGTACTGTAACCTCTGAAAAGTACAATGCATCCTGTACATTTTAATGCACAAGAAGTGTGTTAGTTTTAAAGTGGGTAAATGAAGTGCACAAGTGTCTAGGGCGTTAACTATTCAGAGACAGCCCTAGAATGGTAAAAAAAAAAAATCACACAATTAAGTTGAAAAGGAAGAGACCTAGGAGACATAGAGCAGTTACTATTGAGATACAAGACTTAGAAGATATGTGCTAACTGTTGAAATAAATTTGTAATGTAGTTTGGTGGCCATGGAGAATAAACAAGAAAAGTTTGGTATCCACAATAAACTCTTCTTCTCATGTCACCAATCGCAATGTTATGTTGTTTAATGTTGAGATATAGTACTAATAATTAACTTTTATCTCTTAATACTTTTTTTAAACTGTAAACCGTTAATTTACAAGAGGTTATGGGCCCAGTATAGTCCCGAAGTAGGATACTTAAATAGCTTTTATGTATAAATACTTGCAAACTATTGCTTTACGACGCTAACGCGAATGGATAAGGGTTGCCGTAATATACTTACTTTGAAACAATGCGTTGACGAATCATTTCATTAAGCAAAGGCGGCAAAACATCTAAATAGCCTTTCAATTCGTACAACATAGTATCAGAGTTAATACCCCTTCGACGCAACAAAAGGGATGTATTTTCATATCGCCGCACATTGATGCAAAGGTTTACTTCCCTCTGAAGATAGTCAAATAGTTCAAAAAAACATAAATCTTCCAAACTCTCAGGCGTTAATGTTCGTAAAGGAGGCATAGCAGGTATTTTGTGCTAATTTGTTGTTAGTTTACGAATATACATCCCGTTTTCCTACCTCGAATCTAATAATTGTAAGGCGTTGGGATTGGTTTTAAATCTTGATCTAAATACTAAACAAACATTACATTTTACTCTTTAATGTCTATCAATCTACCAAATCCTTTAACTTAAACCATCAATGGATTTGTAAAAATCAGGACTCAATGTAAACACAATTAAACAGGATGACCACTACACAAATTTTTTAAAAATACTCCTTTTTTGTGTCTTTAAAGCTTTGATCTCTATAATACAACTGAACTGAATGGAATTTTCTGGCTGTCGTCTGCAAACCATTGTGTAAGAGAGAAAGAAACTTTCGGGTATCTCTTTCTCTCCTATACACATACAAGGCAAAGTGAGATATTGATAAAGTATTCCAGAAGAGCTAAGTGCAGCATACATCCACTAGGTTGGTCTCGAGCTGCAAGACCTAAAAATAATATTTATTATTTATACAGGTATAAGCTATTTATGATATAATCAATATATGGTGAAATATCTTTAAATTTCATAAAAAAATTAAACGAAGAATTTTTTATTTGCAAAAATTATTCTTATAATATTATGTTGGGATAAAAAACTTTTTTAGATTTTCTATAAAATAACCTCAACTTATAATATTATGAAACAACTGCCTGAATAATCTATAAAATATGTTTTATGCCGAATTTGATTTTTTTTTTAATTGGGCAGTTATTTATTCGCAACACACATTTAATACTGACTTTACTTTTATACAAATGTACATTTTCTTATTTATGTTTAACAATACCGTTTGTCGTTAGTAACATTAAAATAGGTAAAAGCTCGTCAAAGTTGACAAAACTTGTCTAAACTGATGGCTGAATATGTCTTTCCTATAATTATCTATATATATTACACTCCCCTCAGGTTAGTAAGTAGTAGTAAAGGAATGGAAGGGGTTAACGGGGTGACTGGATCAATCACTCGCAGTATTAACCATATTGATAAAAACGTTGGATTAGGGTTATTTCATTATATAGACCAAGCGAATAGCTGCATAGGGCCGACCAAACAAAACCGTTTACACGATTGGGTGAATAAAATTACCTCTTACGTTGCAGGTACCTAAGAATGCAACTATACATAGATAATATGATTATAGTTCACATTACAATAATACATATTTTAAATTTTCATTTATATATAGAAAATATTAATTTTAGGTTTAATTTAAATGTGGTATTAATTGACATTTCGTAGACGGAGAAAATAACCTTATCCCGTGGAAACCTCTCCTTGGATATGTGTTTGACACCCCTGAATATAAAATTATACCCATTAAATATCTATGTGTTAACTACTGAGCATTAAAATTTGGCATGTCAGGTTTTGTTACTGCCAAATTTTACCCTCTGGATATAGTATTTAGTTTTCTATGTTTGAACAATTATTTGCATTGTATACATACCACGCATGCCCAATAATTACACATACTTTGGAAAAAAATCCCTGTATAATTATTTTGGCAGGGTTATTGAAATGACTTCACGAAGGTCCCTTCAATTGTGTGCACATTGTTACTTCATTAAAGTAATTTTTTTGATGATTCTAAAAACATTTTATTCCTGATGATAGGTCTAGGAGTAGTAAAACCATTGTTTGAACATTGTGTGAACTAATTCAGACTCGGACATATACGATAAGACCTGTAAAATTAAAAATGTAGACTTTCACAGTATACGGAGTACAGTTTACTTTGCACGTCTATGACTATTTAAAATTGTATTTCCCACGTATTCAGAGCTGAGAAAAGGTTTATGAACTAAATTTACTTGTAAGTTTAATCTGGTTTAAAACGAAATTGCACCATTTTACAAAGGAAATAATTCGATGAGCAGTTTCTCAATATTTTGATGCAATTCAAACCTAAACAACATAAATTCTGATTTCAAATTGATAGTTATTATAAAGTGCAGCAAACAAATTCGTTGATACAATAATCTAACGCTCTTTAAAAACCTATTTTTAAATACAGAACACAAAGTATTTCTAAAATGTTATTAAGGCCATTTAGTAACGGCTAGCGTTACGATTTGGGTGACCTCGAAAAATGTATGGAAGTACATTTTTAAGCTGACTCGCAATTCAAGTAGAATATTAAATAGCATTAAATATGTAACATGTGTTTTTGCAATTTTTATAGCAGAACTTTTTGATCAAAATAAATCAAATATTGAGCTTCTATAGAAACATATTGTTTAGTTTTCTTCACATGGTGATATTAACAATTGTTGAATATCTGTGTCTCGTGTTCCTAATAGCTAGCTCAAAAACATTAACCAAATAAACACTCGTATTTTATTGTTACTCTGTGTAGAAAAACATTTGTTATTGGTCATGTTAAGATGTTGTGTATACGTGTTGGTTGTGTTTTTTTTTTCCCTTAAAGGTTGTGGAATTATAGGTTTATGTGCATATTAATATATTTAAATAATAGTGTATTTTTAACAATTAAAAATAATATAAACAAATTATGGAATCTCCAGCTTGTTACCCACAATTAAATTCCAAGAGAAAAATATTAAGTACTAAATAAAAGTACAATGGTGTTAAGAGTCTACATCTATTTTCGTTAAGACGGAACTTGTTCAGTAAATCAAGCGGCAATGCAGACTGTATCTTTTAAGTTAGTAAGTAATATCTACTAAACAAGAATTCAAAACTAGGGGAAAGTTACTGACACCAATCCAAAAAGGAAATAGTTGCAATAAAATGAAGCGTTTGGATAAATATAATACTTTGACTCAAGCAGCAATTGCAGAAAGATACATGCACTTTACCGTAACCATGAATTACCTACCCTAGAGAAAATTAAAGCTTTGATTGATATTGATAGTGACCTTCCTAATTTTTTGATTAAGAACAAGTAAGAATGTAATTTATAACATTTAGTATAAAATGTATGTTATAATATATTTGTTTGTATATTAATTATGAGGAAAAAAGCTTTAAACATAAAATAGTTTTAAGCATAATTACATGGGGAATAGAAAACGTTAATAAACTTCAATCTTGAAAAAATTACGATTGAGGAAATAGTTAATGTTTCTATAAAAGGCTGTACACCAATAGGAAATGTTTTTGCCTGTCAATTGAACCCCTCAACCTCTCCATGCCACATTGTTTATAATGAGGGATTTCCAAGTAAACATTCCCCCCTCACTTCCCAACAACCAAAAGCTAGAAGGTTTGACAACCTATAATAGAGAGAGAGAGGAGAAGAGCGAAGATAAATCTTTTCTCCATAAAACCTGCAGTTCCCTCAGCTATGAAATTAGGTGTAAAACAGTCACACATAATTTTTTTTTAAAGTAGTGTAATGACGTTAATTTGACATTGTTGTGGATTATAAAGGTTTATTTATTATTTAAACTCTAAAATGTCCCCTCATTTTTTTAACAACTTAGTTTATTTTCCATATAGCTTTGTGTTTGAAACGCGTTGACTTTTTTTTACCGAGTGACGTCACAAGCTCAGCCAATTTGATGTCTTTCTCGATCTGGCGATACCTTCTTTTTTCTTCACATTGGTTGAAACCTAAGGATGGACATTTTCTCCTTTTACTGTTCTCTCACCCCCTCAAGTCGTCATGATTTTAGAATCTATTTTTATATATAAGTCTTGGTGATCTAATTTAATCTACACATTTTATTTCAGTTTGAGATTTCTACTTTCTTTAAAACCTTGAGCTGTAGTCTTTTGTGTGACCACATTCCCTAAGAAGAAGTCTGATCTAATGACCTTGGCGAGATAATAGAATTATTGGCACATTGTTAGATCACGCCCTGGAACAACGTCACCTCCAGCTAGCGAGCAAAGAGGTTGTTTTAGTCAGCACGGATGACAAGGAGAAATGGAATGCTATCTCTCTGTAAAAGAATTAGGCCTATTACTTCTAGACTGCGCAGTAAATCTGCAGCTGAACATGTTGTGACAAAACCCACAGCACGTTTTACTCAACTGACGTCACAGAAGTGGCACTATTGGTCCAACCCGGATCTCAGCGGGACTAAATAAGCAGGCACCATTCAGTAGTTAGTAACTACAAGTTAGCGTATGCGTGGTACTGGGTTTAAATGTGGTCACATGCAGGTACGTACACAAAGGGGTTATTTGTGATCCATTTTCCCAAAGATCTAAAACCAATTAACAAAAGCTAATAACATATGAAGTTTAACTATGATACAGAATACTGAGTATGTGTTTAATGTATCTACTACAAGGCTTACGACTTGATATTATCAAAGGCAGGCCTATGACACTATACACAATAAATGTGCTCCTAAAATTTTCTTTTGATAAAAAAGTACAAAGATAATAGCATCGATACATAATATACAATTCCCCTACCCCCCTTTTACCTGCCATAAAATAAATTTTTGGGTATGCCAATACGTTCGATACAGAGACAATGGCAAGTCATAAACAGTCTAGGAGTATTAAATCTGTTTCTTCAGTTCTATTGGTAAGCTGCCACATTCATGAGCTGTCATTAGTCTACGTCATGTTTTGATACGTTCGATCATTACATCACATTTCATGGCTGCCTTCCCCCCCGCCATGCTGGGAGATGAAAAACCAATCAACCGATAAACATAATTGAAAGGGAAACCGAAGGCGTAGGTTGGCCCTACTGCAAGTTAAGGAAAGGCCATATGTACCAGATTAGTTTAAGTACTTATAGATAGCAATTTTTTTTAGGTACGAATATTAAAATGACCATCTTTGTTGTAGTGGTCAGGGTTTCTGGCTAGATTAATGTCACGGGTTCGATCCCAGACGCTTCCAGATTTTTTTTTTGCGAGGTACTGACCTGAAACGGGGTCGAAATCAGCCTCATGAAGGTAATTGAGGGAGTTACTAGAATAAATAAGGGGCAACTACGGTTTATAAAACAGATAATATGGTTACCCCATGACACCCTCTATTCCCCAAATGTTGGCACTTTCATCGCTAACAGCGGTGGCCGCTCGGTCGGTATAGTTTGATTGCGGACTTACACCATAGAGTTTGTTTTTATTAATATTGAAACACTTTATGTCTGATAGTTAGATTTATTTTTGTCATTACAATTATTCGGGATTCGAACGCTGACCTTCCCGTCACCGAAAATCTAGTAGTTCTATATTGCGATAACCCACCTCGGTGGCGTAGTTGGCTAACGCGCTTGTCGTGTCGAGCTCGACTGCTGAGGACGGGGAGATTGAGGTTCGAATCTCGGTCGGGTGAACTGGGGGGGGGGTTCCTAAATAGTTTTCCACTTTCCCTCCACGCATATGCGGGTTCGCTTCCTCTAATTAAACCTTCTCAATTCCTAAATCTATTAACGTAATTAGTACTTAAAGCGTATAACCCGAACGGGTAGTAAGACGCGGTGCTAAATATAATATAAATATATATTGCGATAGTGATAGACTTTGACCACTCAACCATCGATGTGGGTAGTTTTAGAAGTTGATAATTGATTTGTTAAAAGTATACAAATATATCTTTCTCACCATGTGTTTAGCTTAATGTTCCGGGGTCAATTCCCGACTTTACCGATATTTTTATTTTATTTTAGCTTATGGCATTACCGACCTGGAGAGACATGACATCCAGTTTGATCGCCCTATGTGTACACTATTGGAATCTCTGGTGACACAGAACGGTACCCAGGGTACACTTAGAGAGGTTGTCTACATGTACCAGCAATGAGACGAAGTGCTGATACCTAATATGAACGTGTGGAAACAGTAGAAGTATTAAACCTAAATTAAACCTAATTTACCAACCCCTAACGACAGTTGGGATAATCCCCCTTTAGAGTAAAATACCCAAGATACCAGCCGAGAATCTAACCAGGGTTCACTGATCACTATACCCAGGGACCGGTTTGTATCATTGATGAATGTGTTTCCCCCTCCCCCCTTTCTCAGTGATAAATTAACGGTCGAGGAACTGGGTGTTGTGTCTATTGTAGATTTAAGCTAGTTTTTTAAGTCGTATGCTGATATAATCAGTCGGTTCAGAAAATTGCACGTAAAATATCTCAAATGAACACAAATTAAATATTGTACGTCTCTCTCTCTCTCCATTGAATATCTGAGAAATCTGCCGTTAACGTATCTGGTGAAAACAATGAAATGATCCACCTGTCCTGCGTAGGGCAGAAGCTTCCAGTATATTATTACATCCGTGACACGAGCTTCAAAAAGAGATCCGCCGTGAACATCACGCATGCGCACAAAGTGAGAGTGTGTATAAATGTCCACGGAGTGTGTGCATTGTTCCTTTGGAGACACGTGGAACTCTTTTTCTCTTCCGCTAACACCGCGACAAGATATCGGATAGCTCTTGTTGTTTAAAAAAAATAGATATCAATATAAATAGAAAAAAAAATACCAAAAAAACAATACATCGGGATTTGAACAGGGGTCCCCAAACATTTCGAATGTAGGGCCACATTAAAATATTCTAAGTTCTAGTTGAGCCGGATCGAAAAAGATACAATATTTTTTTTGTCACTTTGTCTCACTACCCGTAATGGCTCTAGGGGTTATCGAAGGCTATAACTATATAAAGTGTACCCGTATTAAAGTAGAAAGAGAGTGAAAAAACCATCTTGAAAAAAATTCACCCCCAGTACACTCGACCGAGATTCTAAGCTCGCCCTTAGACCACGCGGCCACCGAACTGATTTATACATTATTCTATATATGCATGTATACATATAGCTTATATCCATAATTAGACATGACTTGATGCTAGCTGTGCAGTCAACATAATTACCCCCTCCCTCCACAAATAGGAAACGTCCCGACGCTCAACAGATACTTTTATGAAACGCAGCTAGCAAAGGCGGAGGAAATTGTACACCACAGTATGACTGTTTTAATTACTAGTTTCCAAATAATTATGATGGTATGATTGTAGATATTATATGTACTGCATACAGAGACACCATCATTTCGATATTCGTTTTTTGAAATTATTGTATTCATTATTTTTTGTTTTATTTTTGTCGAACAATCTGCGGGCTGGATTGACCCTAGTTTGAGGACCACTGGTCTAGATCAGGGATGTGAAAACTATTCAGTTTTTTTTTTATGGAGATAACCCGGATAGTGGAGGAGGTTACATACTGATAAGTTATGTACTCCGTGCTTATCACCGGCCATTGTCAGGGTGATCAAGTCTCGCCGATTATGGCGGGCAGGACATGCAGCGCGAATAGGAGAATCTACGGAGTGACCCAAAAGTCTGGGCACACAGGTATTATTACATTCTCGTTCTGTTTTGATCACAGATTGACTATGAGTTTATCGAAAGAACAACGTATTGACCTTGTATTGTTGAGTGGACATGAGGGGGTGGTCATATCGACAGATGGTAACGGCTTTCACTGCACGTCATCCTAGTAGAAGACCCGTTTTGTATAGTGGGGATGGTGGTTAGGAAATTCAAGGAAACAAGCAGTGTCTTGGACAAACCCCGTTCTGGACGGCGACGACACGAGGGAAGTTGTCATTGCGAAGGTCACAGTGAGCCCCCAAAAGTAGTCAATTCGCAGGACATTCTTGGAACTGGGTATGCCTCACGAAACCGTCAGAAGTATTTTAAAAGCCGGGCGCTTCCACCCGTGCAAGTTACACATCTGGCACAGCTTCACCGAGGACAACCTGGACTGACGATTGGGTATGTGCGAATGGTTCTCTAATCGGTTGGATGAGAATGATCGCTTTACAGAAGACTGTGTGTTATTCAGCGACGAAGCTTTGTTTCACGTTAATGGTGAGGTCAACCGACAGAATGTTCGGTATTTGTCACAAATTAATCCGCATTGGACGGACCCGTCGGAGAGGATTATGGTGTGGTGTGGATTGTGGAAAGCACATGTGTTGGGGCCGTTTGTTTTTTCATCGGAGCGTCACAGGTGAGACATACCTCGCCATGTTAGGTGACCAGCTGTTGCCCCAAATCGGCGGGATAAGTGAAGGTCTACCTGAGTGGTTCCAACAAGATGGACCCCTGCTCATTACGCCACGGTTGTACGAGAATTTCTCTAACTGGATTGGGAATGGGCTCCCCGTTCATCAGACATTAGTCCCCTCGATTTCTTCTTCTGGGGTATGCTGAAGGAAAGGGTGTACGCAATAAAATCAGAAATATTGATCATCTAACGGACCGCATCATCAATGAATGTGCTAGGATTGACGGAAATGTGGAGTTATTGCATCGGGTTCGTATCAATCTTTCAACTATCGTTGAAATCTGCATCGCTAATGATGGACAGCATGTTGAAGATGTTATTTAATAACTTGATTTACATTTCACCTATGTGTCCAGATTTTTGAATTTTTTTTGCAGCTTTTATGGTAACATTTTTTTTTTGCTAAAATATATATAAAATATTGCTCCAGTACAAACATAGGATTTAATTTTATCTACATGGTCACCTCAAAATTTCTTGAATATTTGTCAAGGGTTTTCTGTATTTAGTGACAACTTTTTCTTTTCATTTAAAAATGTTTCTTATAGTTCTGTTCACCGTAGGAATTGTTTTCTGAAAGGCCTTTTTCCCTACCAGAAATCTATTATATAGTAGGATATTGGTAGGAAAAAAGACCTTTCCGAGAGTAATTCCTACCGTGAATGATTGCAGCTATGCTCATGACAGATATTCAAAAATGTTGATATCAATATGTGAAGAAAATTAAATTATGTGTTTGTACTGGACTAATATTTTATTTATTTTGGCCAAAAATGTTTTGCCATAAAAACTGCAAAAACTATGACCTTTTCTCGAGAACTCATCAATCCCAGCTTAAAAAAATCTAGGTAAATAGTTTATAGAGTATTCTATTAAAATTAGTTGACAAAATTAAACATTTTGTTCTATTCCAAACGCAAGAATCACGGGGCTCAACACGCAAACAATTTAAATTTTGTTTGTTTCAAATTAAGAGGGCAGTTTTTTAAAAGTTGTTTTTGGAATTTGTGTGTGTGTGTGTGTGTGTGTGTGTGTGTGAGAGGAGAGTAAGTTAAATTTTAATCGAAGAAATAGCAAGTTAAGGGCCAATGTGTTCGAATTACGCTACTGAATATATATGTTCCCAAAGGCCACCATTCGATCCTCGGCGGGTCAGTAACTTGTCCACGGGAAATTAGCTCCATTCCATTTCACAGTTTGGTAAAGTAACACCTTGGTGTGTGGTTGATATTCCTCTTAGAATTAATTAGGGTGGGTCGCCATTTGCCAGCATAGTTGCGCTAAAAGCGTACCGGTAAACAAACACAAAAGTGTGCCGTATATATATCTTTGAATTACACATGGACATGTTTTATTTATAGTTGGAACATTATAAAATTAAAATTTTACTCATGGCCGAGTTAAATAGTCCAACCAGTATAAGATTAGACTATCACACATTGGTGAGATTTTTTTCAATCGCCACCGCATCTTACTATCTGTTCAGGTTATACAGTAGCCCCATGGCTTCTTTGGTGCTGACTGACAGCTCACAGCTGACAACTGACGGCTTTGAAAACTTACCAGACCAAATTATGTATCCCTACGCCGCACCATATGATCTGCAAAAAACATGTGTTTAGCAGCTGTCACTTCTGACAGTTAAAATTTAGGTATATACCTAAATGTTGATTGTCAGAAGTCAGCTGTTAGCTGTCAGTCAACACCAAAGAAGCCACGGGGCTACTGTACGTATATATGATAATCACTCTAATGGAGTAGGGATAAGGTAGGAAAGATTTTAAAGGTAACCTACCCTTATTTTCGTGGGAAAAACCACCCTCAGTAGACCCACCAAGGATTAGAACACTGACCAACTCGTCATCAGCAGTTCGATCTAACATGAGGGTGATGGCTTAGATCAGGTTGGTCTAACATTTTTCATCCCCAATCTGATCTTCAGTTTGGACCGTGGGACTAAGTTAATATATTTAGTGATCCCAATCACTTAATATAGGCTACAAATAACCCCCAACAAACAACTATTTTCAATACTTATATATAAATAGGATTTTTTATCGGTAGAATCTTTCAAATTTTACTGCAAAAAAATTGGTCTATAAATCTCTCAAAAATGTATTATGAAAATATACGAACACACACACAAAACAACCAAACATCGTACATATATATTTATAAATATTTTACTAATCAAATCAATGTAATAATGCACCCATGACAATATTTATATTTCACATTTGCTACCGAGGGTCTCCCTTTAATTTCCCTACATGATACTGTGGAGTGTCACATTTTCAGTTAATGTGGGCCGCATTTGGCCCACGGGCCGCCAGTTGTATCAAATTGGCTTAGAGCATTTGACCACTGAAACGGGTAAGTCGGATATACTTAAATAGCTTTTACCTAAATGGTTTCCCGCTTTACATACACGAAAACGCGGGCACACTTATTTTAAATTCAACCTTACTCGCCCTTAACACATTGGCGTATAAATCTAACGGGGTAGTAAGACGCGGTGCACGTAAATCATCAGATTACAACCGGAATCAAGAGTGGATCATTTTCAACGTTTCATTAAATTTGTCTCCTAAATCAGAATAACTGTGGGGGACATTTGGGAAGGGTAAGGAGAGGGGACGAAGGGGAGGAAAAAATGAGGTGATTATAAATGAAGAGGTCGTCAAGTACTGATCAATAACGCCATAACGATGGACTGAATGACTAAAGAGCTAGAACGTGACTCACTTTAGGTAAACTGCGGGACAAAATATTGACGGTACACAAACCCACGCAAACCACTTAGCGATATGATCAAACAAATGGCGATATTATTTCAATTGCATTCGCTGATTTCATATAGACTTCAACAACAACAACAACAACAACAACAACAACAAAAATCACCTCTTAACCCATTAAAAGTGGCCAGTCTCTCCTAACGGTGGTCACATGGTCCAAGGCATCAGGACCGAATCAGTGTGGATTTCTGGTGACAAGGAGTTTAGAGCTTCAAGAAAAATATTATCATTTATTATTATTATTATTATTATATTATTATTATTATTAGCAGCACCGCGTCTTACTACCCGTTCGGGTTACAAGCACTTACGCTAATGTGTAATTGTAGGGTGATTATGAGATGAAATGGAGGACCTACAGTTTAACGTGGGATCCGAACCACGGTGGAGGCCTGGTATTCCACACATCCACAAGTTGTGATTAATACACGTCTTGTCAGAGGTGAATGAAGGGTTTGGTAATCAGATATATCTGTGCCAGGACCGAGGATTGAACCCCGGACTCCCAAAACAAAGTCTGACACCTTACCCCTAGACCGCCAGATTACCAAGATAAATATAAAAATAATGATGCTCTAGGTCAGTGTTTCTCAAAGTTTTGTTGATGGAGGGCTATCAAATGGAAGTTATGCGCACTGAGGGGCCACCGGAGTCCTGGAAAAAGCAGGGGTTTAAAAATTATGTAAAAAACCCATTATATTTAAACAATTCCATTTTAGGACGATGTATTAAAAAAAAACTCTATGGCGTCAGCCCACAAGCGATTTATGCCAACCGGGCGGCTACCGTCTGCTGGCAAAGATAGTGCCAACATTCGTGGGCAGAGGGTGCCATCTGGTCAGCACAACGAGCCTTTAGGCCATTCATTTCAGTTTTCTAGACCGGATCCACTACCTTTTCAATTAAGTACTCACGAGACTGAGATGACCCCGTTAGAGACCCATTGCTTCTCAGATATATTCTGGAAGCAGCGGAGATTGAACCGGGTCTTTTGGACCTGGAGACAGAAAAACCTGACCAATAGACCACATAGGTCGTCAGGACCATATTTATAAAACTAAAATTAATTAATTAAATTAAATTTTGGAGCCCGCTCCGGTGGCCACATGGTTTAACTCTCGCAGTAGACTAAACTGCCTATGACGGGGAGATCGAGGTTCAAATCTTGGTCGGGTGTAAGAAATTTTTTCAAAATGGTTTCCCACCCTCTCTCCACGCAAATTCGGGTATACTTCTTATAAATATGACCTTCCTAATCTATAAAAACCATTAGCGTAATTAGTATTAAATCATATAAACCGAACGGGTAGTAAGAAATGGTGCTAAAAATAAATAAATGTTAGACAATGTATCATATAATTATATTGAATTAAATAATTTTTGATAAATTACTGTTCAGATTTGTTGACTTAAGGTTGGTACGGACTTCCTTTTCTTTGCGACTTGTGACTACCGATGAAAGAAATACAGCATACTATGAATATGTCATATTTAATATTTTTACATTTCAAATTTTTGTATTTTATTGATCAACATTCTTTAATCCATTATTATTGCTAAACTTCCTGGGATTACTGCGGACCAGCTATGGTTAGAGGACCACCCTTTGTAATACACCACTCTAAAGATTGAATTAACAATTATTTTAAAGTTTCTCTTAAAAGAAACACATTTTATCTATAAAGTAATGAACATTCATTAAAAAAAAGAAAAGAGAGTTTATCTTTTGGCAGTTTTTGGAGCTTTAAAAACAACTAAAACAATCTTGAATTATTTTAGATTTTTTTTTGTTATGAACTTAATGACCTTGTTAAAACAAGACCTTAATTTTTTAAAGAAGGGTGGTTGTACCTGTGTTTCTAAGCATTTACTTTGATCTAATAAATAAGATATTTTACGTGAAACACTGCTAAAAAATGAACTACTATTTCAAAATTTTCGTACAATTTTTTTTTAAATGATAAAACTTAAAGTAACATAACCACATTTATGGACTTATACATCGCGCCTCAGTTCTCCAGTAAACGTCCCTCCTCCCCCTTTAGTAACAGCTACAAAATACTCGCTTGGCGCATGAATAAATGAAAGTACCCGCTTCTGTAAAAGGCGTCACTCTCAAAATATACTAGATTTCCGGAGATGGGGAGATGAGTATTCGAATACATATCGTGTCTAACGAGGATGAATTTTCGTATAATTTTTTCTGCATACTCCCTTCAGGCGAATAGGAGTACCCTTAATCTAAATTTTACCCTACTCATTTCTACTTCCTTAGTGTAAATATGAGTATAAGTCAAGCAAGTAGTAAGACCATAATTATGCAAAAACAAAGATGAAAATATTTAATAACATTTTGAACTATCATATGTTTTCCACAATATTAAAAAGCTTGTACAGTCCTATTTTCATAGAAAGAACCTTTTAGAAAATCCACTTTTTTTTTTCAGTCAACCTTGATAGTATTTTACTGTATAATTAGTGTTATTTTATAGGTATTGATAACCGCTTCAGTGACTGAATGGTCTAAGGCGTCACTCTCGTGTTAGACTGGCATGCTGATGACGGGGAGATTGGGGTTTCGAGTCCCGGTCCGGAATACTGAGGTGGTTTTTTCCTTAATGGCTTTCCACATACTTCCATGCAGATGCGGGTATATTACCTCTAAAATGCTTCCTTCCTCAACCTTACCCCATTATGGTAATGATTATGCTTAGGGCCTATAGCCGGAACAGGAAGTAAGAAGCGATGATAATATTGGTATTAGTAATATCCATCAAAAGTGATAGCTACAGAATACATGACTTGACTTATGAATACGTGAACATTAATCTACAGTAGCCACATGGCTTCTTTGGTGCTGACTGACAGCTCACAGCTGACAGCTCACAGCTGACAGCTAAAGCTTTGAAAAGCTACCAGGCCGAATTATGTATCCCTACGCCGAGCCATATGATCTGCAAAAATCATGTGTTTAGCAGCTGTCGCTTTTGACAGTCAACATTTAGGTATATACCAAAAAATTGACTGTCAGAAGTCAGCTGTGAACTGTCAGTCAGCACCAAAGAAGCCACGGGGCTACTGTAGCTAAGATTACAAATGTCAGATAAGATCCTTCTTAATAAAATGGGACTGGACATAAAAAAAAAATTGGCACAGAATTTTCTAAAAAAATTGATAGAGTGATTAGGGTTCAAAAGTTTATACGAACGTATAAATTGTAGGATATCATTTTTTTTTTTCTTTACTAATTGTTTTGGTTCGGAAGGTAGTATGAGGGGGTGGAGAGGTTGAGGGTGGGGGAAAGGGTCATCTAGTGTGCAAACAACCCCCCCCCCCACAATGATCTAATTGTCGGCGCATGCCTCTGTGCGAGATTCGCCCCTCCTTCTGTAGACCCCCTCTCCACCCCCCCCCTCCTTTCTGCTGCCGGTTTGCGCCGACCATGTGCACGGGATAGTGTGAAATCTGTCAGTTGCGCGTTGGACTTTCTCTATCGCGGTGTTCGTTGATAGCTTTTCCTCTCTTTTTCTCTATCTTCATTAATTAATCTTTTTTTTTTCGATCAATGTTTCTTCTCGAATTATTCAATTTGAGTTATATATTACCTAAAGAACATTTGTTTTAAAAGATAACATTTATAAAAGAGGAAAAAGTGTTTTTTAAATATATTTATATATATATAAAACTTTCACTAGTGACTACGAAAGTGAAAAAAATAATTTTATTTTAAGAGAGAATATTTAAATAATTGTTTTTAGAAGTGTGTGTGTTTTTTTTTAAGTAGCCTGATATAAAATAAATTTAAAACCTGAAAAAAAAAGGTGTTACGCTCATTCGTGGATCGATTTATTTCCAGAGCTACTAGTGTGAAACAGTGAACTTTTTTTGTTGTTGTTATGTGAACGAAGATTTTTTTTTTTACCCCACCAAATATGAAAAAGAACACGCACTAAAACTTTTCACTTGATTTTTTTTTAAATAAAATTTATTTTTTCTCGCCATTTTACAAAACGACAACGGTTCTGTCACCATGGAAACCGAAGAAATAACCAAACTGGTGGACGGGATTTACAAGGTAAGTCCTCCTTTTAAAAATATGAATTATTTATCGGAATAAAAAAAATGGAGGGGGGTGGGGGGGTGATCATATGATGTGGTCGAAAAATAAAACTTTTATTTTTCACCGACGAATATATACTTAAAAAAAAATAGAAAAGACCAACTTTTTTTTTTCACGCATAAAAATAAATAAAAATGTTAAGGTACGGGGCAAGGAGTTATTAAGGAAAAAGTTTATGAAATCGTACGCCAAGCATCGAAAGAGGAAAGTATAGGGGGAAAGGGGGTGGGGGGTGTAAAAGTTTTAAAGTTTTTTTGTGTGTGCACAAAGTAAAAGTTGAACATGTTTCCTAAAGTTGCTTTTCTTGTTTGGTTAACAAGAAAGGGTTGATGTGGTGGATGATTTTTTTTCAGGTTATAAAGAATGTAACATTTTATGCACAGCTTAGCCCATATCCTGATTCTACAAGTACTGGAGCAAGTAATATTTATTTTAAATAAATAAATAAATAATCTAAGTGGAAGGACTAGGGAGGATTGCTTAGAGAAAACGTATCCACATGAATATTAAAATAACTTGTAAAAAAAAATAACCCGCTTTGGTGGTCAAATGGTCTAAAAAGGCATCACTCTCCTGGTCGGGTGTACTAAGGGTGGTTTTATTTTTAAAAGGTTTTCCACCCTCGATTTATCCACGTTGATGTAGGTACATTTCCTCTAAATTCATCCTTCCTCATCCTTAACACATTAACTTAATTAGTACATATGTGTAACAACCCGAACGGGAGCTAAAAATAAAATTGTGAAAAATTTAATAAATTATAATTATTATTTATTATTAGCACCGCGTCTTACTACCCGTTCGGGTTATACGCACATACGCTAATGTGTAATGGTAGGGTGATTGTGAGATGAAATGGAGGACCTACAGTTTAACGTGGAATCCGAACCACGGTGGAGGCCTGGCATCCCCCACATTCACAAGATGTCTTGTCAGAGGTGAAGGAAGGTTTGGTAATCAGATAAATCTGTGCCGGGACCGAGGATTGAACCCCGGCCGCCAGCACAGAAGTCTGACACCTTACCCCTAGTCCACCAGGTCACCCAAAAATTTAATAAAAATCACTCAATAGGCCTATATCGTTATTCGAGCTCAAATTCCTGTAGAAAGCGTCAAAGTGTGATGCATGCCTAACGACTTAGACCACATGTGCAACACTAGAAGTTTTAAAATTTTGTTAAATTTACTGTGCACCTTATTTTTGTAATGTGATATTTTTTAGCGCCACGTCTTATTACCCTTTCGGGTTATACTAATGTGGTGGGTTGAATTAAAAGGAAGCGTACCCGCATTTGCATGAAGTGAGAATCCAAAAACCATTTATGAAATAAACTTTCAATACACCTAAACGGGATTCGAACCCCAATCTCCCCGTCATCAGCAGTCCAGTATATTGTGAGAGCACGGCTCTACAACTTTATTAAAATATCGAACGACCGTTTAAACTTTACAATATATCAGTTTTTTTATTTTTTTGGGATAACTGAAAGGGCTACATTGGGTTAGGCCATGGTTGCGAAAGGGTTACGCGACTGATGAAAATTTAGAGAACAAACTTGCAGACGTATCGGGAATAATTTTGAGCTTACCGTGGATCGCTCATAGCCAGACCAGTTAGCGTTCGTGCCACCTCGGGCCAAGCCCTCCAGGTTTCGTTCCTTTCCCTTCTTGCCCTTTCCTTCCCGGCCCCGCCAATCACGACAGTCACACGGGGCTGATCGTGGCTCAACTGGTACTTTTCTCGCTTCTTGAGAGAACTAGGATTTGTTATCATCTGTTCAGGTTGTACACACATGCACTAATTACGCTAATGTGTGAGGGATGAGGAAGGTTGAATCTAGAGGAAGTGTACCCACATTTTCATGGAAGGGGAGTAGAAAGCCCTTTAGTAAAGAGTACTCTCAGTACAATCGACTGGGATTCGAACCACGATCTCTCCGTTATTGACATTCCAAACTCGGAACTGAACGTGAGCTAAAATAAGTATTCTTGCAGTTTTTATATAAAAAAAATTGTTTTGAAAAAAACCAATATAATATCGATCCAGAATATACGTTTAGTTTAATTTTCTAAATATAATCATAACATTTATTGAATACTTATCTTGGTCATCACGAAATTTATTGAGAATTTTATTCTTGAATTAAAATGGTTATATTTAGATGTCACGTGCCCATGTGCTGTCCACCTCATTCTATCCGAGTAGTCTATCCAGTCACTCATTACACCCTATCCGAGCTAGTTATATCAACTCCACCTCATTACACCCTATCCTGAGTAGTTATATCCAGTTCACCTCATTAAACCCTATTCTGAGCTAGTTATGTCAAATCCACCTCATTACAATATATCCCTTTCTTGAGCTAGCTACATCCAGTCCACCTCACTATACACTACTGTACACACTATTTCTTTCAGGTACATTCTAATACTGTCCTTCCATCTGCACCTAGGTCTTCCCAATGGTCTCTTCCCATTGGGCTTTTCAGTCAGTACCCTGAACAGAATGTGGGGAATGCCAGGCCTCCACCGTGGTTCGGATCCCACGTTAAACTGTAGGTCCTCCATTTCATCTCACAATCACCCTACCATTACATATTAGCGTAAGTGCGTATAACCCGAAAGGGTAGTAAGACGCGGTGATAATAATAATAGTACCCTGAACAAAGATCTATTTTCTCCCATTCACGCTGTATCTTCCGCCCATCGTAATCTACGAGACTTGATTATCCTAACGATGTCTTGTGATGAGTGCAGGGTTTGTGACTAATCCTTATGTAACCTCCTCCACTACAAAAACAATTAATCCTACCTTCACCAACCAGGAACTGAACACTGGTCCCATTACGTCAGCGGATGTAAACCGAGTCATCTGAGCTAGCCTGACAATCGTCTCAAGGTTACGGGAATATGAGAAGTTGAGCTACAACGTGTCTTATCTAGAGGAGGAAATATTTACGATGGGAAACTGTAATTAGAATTCAACGCGAGGAACTTTGAGAGAGAACTTGTCTTCTATTGAGCCGACACGCAGGTCTCTGTGCAGAGTTACTCCGGGTTCACACGTTCGCCGAAAAACCAGCGCAGAACAGAAACGTGGTCACGTGACGCGCTCTAAACCAATCACAAGATATTCCTCTTAATCGACGCGAGCTGTTCTGCTGAAGTTCAACTATTCTCTACTTTGTCCGCTCTGCTCGAGAGGTTTGGGCATAGGAGAACCAATCAAATCTCAGAACCAACCATCTCAAATCATTGCGCATGCGCTCTACAACCAGAAGCTAGCAGACATCTTTGTTGGCCGTTGTGAGGAGATTTGAAAGTGCTCGTTAATGTAAAGCTTGTATCGATGTATTGGACTGAGCCACGACACAGCGTGATAATTTGGAAAGCATCTATCGGGAGAATGATCTAAAATATATGTTTATCCACTAGATAATAACATTTGTTGTTAATCAGCCGTTTTAAAGCGTTGCAATGCATCATGGATCACCTTAAAGTGTGCGAATTACTGCGCAGATTCTGCTTTATATTTTTCGACGCGCGTGTGAATCAAGCTTTGTCCTCTTTGCAGAGAAGTGTTAGCGGCAAGAGTTAGATACTTTCAGGTATAATCGGTTCAAGGTAGCTTCAGTTCTCCTTTTTCTTAGTTTCTGATAATGAGAGCCTTCCTTAGCATGCCTAAGTGATGTTTGCACCCGTTTGTGTTCGTGCCCAGGGAAAAATAACCGTTTGTATTTGCACCCACTTAATATACAATTCTTTATAGGCCTAATATTATTTACTTACAAAAATATTTAATCTCTGTTTATTATTTCCCCCCTGTTATAAAACGTTTAATTTTTGTTTTATACTCCCACAGACATAATAGCGATATCAGGTCAATAACTAACCTAACCTAACCTAACCTTACAACATTCTGTCATACTAGCAGTTCTGAAACATGATCGAGTGAAAAATTAAACGTCATAAACGTCCTTTTAATTAATACCAGTTGCTAGTATCAAGGCTTTGACCAGCCGACCGGTGCAAACCCCGTTTATTTTAGGCGGGAGCTAACGCTTTCAATTTTTGGAAGGGCGCTACCAACACGGGCGCTAACATGTCACCCCTTTGCAGATATGGAGCAATGGGAAAACTTAGTTTGTGGCACCCCCAGTTTCTTACCTCAACCTCCCCTTAAAAATAATAATTAAAACATGAAGTGTGTTTGATGTGATAACATTGGCTTGCGTTTATATACCAATTTTCAGCTGTATAAATTATCGGGAAATGCCCTTTAAAATAGTAATTAATGCTAAAAAGTGTGTTTTTATACATACAAGGGTTGATGTCCCCTCAAAGTTTATCTGTAACTAAGGTACAAAGAACATCTGTGCCAAATTTGAATTAAATCGGTTCACGCATTCAAAAGTTATCGTAAGACATATCCAAAACATACAGACAAATGCAAATTGATGGAGTTAAAACGGAGAACTTACTTTACTTTTCTTTCAATACACCCGACCGAGGGTCGAACCTCTATCTCCCCGTCATAGGCAGATATTGTCTACTGTGAAAATACCGCGTTAGACCACGCGGCCACCGAAGCGGGTGACAATTTTGGCTCAGCATTTATATCTGAAAAAAAAAGTTACCAAAATAAAATGTAGCTTTTTTTTTTTCTGAATAAAATTTTTCTAAGCGTAATTTACAGATAACATGTTTAAAAAAAAACTGTTCCTAATTACTATAAGTTATAAGAGAATGTCTGTACGATTGTATCAAACCATTTATTTCCCTTCAAAAAATAAATGGAAAACCATGCACAACCCTTAGTACACCCGAAAATACAGTTCCTGGATGTTTGTAATAAGTGTTGTCGTTTTAGGTTATGTTTGCTCACAGATCATGTAGATGATATGGCTTTGTGTTTAGAAATTTTACTCGTGAAATACATACATATAATATAACGAATATTACCGCTTCAAATCTACTAACAGCAAGTCACAATCTGGCAACGGTTGTCAAAAGTTTTTTCAAACGGAATTAAACAAAGCAAAACAGAAATGACAAAAACAATGAGATTCAGTCGTGCGCCAAACAACTGATCGTATATATGAAGCTTTTTGGTCACGTTGTGATAAGGGGTCCGGGTATCGAGGGGTTAACGTACACATTATGACATGTCATTCTAATTTGAGGTCTGGGGGTGGTTGACAAATCAATACATTAATAACATAAATTAATCAAACAAAATATAGGCTCATGGATAGTGAAAAAACAAAAGTTTATGTGACACGTGATATGTTGAGTGAATTTGGTAGGACTCTATAAAATCTATCATTAGGAATAAATCTACTATTTTATGTTAATTTACAGCCTATACTAACAACAGCAGAGTTGAAAAGATTTTGGTTACTGTTCGGTAGCAAATTAATATTTTGTTGGGCATATTTATGTACCTGGGCTGTAGATTTAGTTCTTATTTGGACACAGATATAAAATACAAATAATTTAACAAATTTGATACCCGAATAGGTGACCGGGTGATAAATAAGGCTAGTTAACAGTGCACTTGGTCACCATTGACTGAAAGGTTGAGGTTCAAAACTAGTTTGGGTTAAATAGAGATGGAATTTTTCCATGAGATTTTCATCTTCTTTCTACGAACATAAGTTATTACTCTCGAAGATACCCTCATAATCCTTACCATCAAGTTTAAGTCGTTAATAGCCATAGGTCTCAGAGGTAAAACTAATATTAAATAATTGGTAAATACTATGTTACATTAAGGTTAGCTGAATGGATAGAATGAGGAAAAGACCCTTAGTGCACCAGGTCGGAATTCAAACCCTGACCCTCCCTCCGCCTCCCCCATCACCACCAAACCAGTCCGCAGAGTTGATGAACTTAGACCGCAAATACGCCCTATGCTCTGCCTTCTCCGTCAACTCCCAGAATTTTCTTCTTTCCTTCAAATCATCCTCCTTCCTAAGCTCCTCTTTCCCCTCAACCTTTCCTTCTATGACGTCATGCAGAAGACAGTTCTTCCCAAGGATGTATGTGTCCGATCCAGTTTGCTCTGTAACGAAGAATCACATCCAAAATGGTTCTCTTCTCACCTACTCTTCTAAGAGGACTTGTTCATTTGTCCCCCTGTCTGTTCACGTGATCTTCTCAAGTCTTATTCAGCACCACATCATTTTAAAGCTCTCCAAATATCTTTTTACCCATCTTTCTGAGCGACGAAAATTTCTGCTTCATACAGTGTGATGCTCCAAATGTAGCATTACATCCGTTTCTTCCCCAGTTCCAAACTCAACTTGCTGGTCAGCAGTAACCTCGTCTTGTTGAAAGATTCCTTGGGGATCCTCGAACTAATCTTCTCGGTGCAATTGGCGTCCTTTTGTCAGCGGGCTTCCCAGGTACTTGAACTGCTCTATACTTTCCAACTCCGGGTTTCCTCAAGACCTATTAAACGGTTAAATAATAAGTTATATAAGCTTCTAACTTGATCACGTAAAACTTCAAGGCACAGAACGTAAGATTAGAGCACGTGACATTTCTTTAAAGCACTCAGGTATAACCAAAACGAAATAAAATAAATTTTAGTAATTTATAAATATGTTTTAGGTCCTAAAGAAGTTAAGTAGGATCTTTTTAAGTTGCTAACCACAAAATTAGTTACAAGAAGACAAACTCAATGAAGCGTGATTTTTTAAAATTTTATTTCTGCTAAAATAATTTATCACCGCGAATGATTCAACGATGTTTAATTTTGGTTTTTGTTTTTTATTTACGTTACGTTAAGTTTTTTATTTTATCTTGTTATTAAAAGATCAATTTTCTAAACATACACACACGCGCAAGCGCTTTGGTGGTCACATAGTATACGGCGTAACCTTCGCATTACACTGAAATTTCGGATCACGCGTGAGATAGGGATTCGACTCACGGTCGGATATACTAAAGAGTATTTTTTAAAGTTTACCATTCTCAATTTACGAAACTGTGGATACATTTACCCTAGCTCAACATTTCTCACCCCTAATTCAATAGTGTGTATGCAAGAACGTAGAAAAGGGGGACCAGCAGGGTGAGTGTGTGGGGGTGTCAGGACCAGGGGCGTCGTGCCGGGGAGGGGGGTTAGGGTGTGTGTGTGTGTGTGTGTGTGTCCCAATGTTGGTTAAAAGCTAGAAAGTTGGGAATTTTGAGAGATTTGAGATTTGGAGTTGGGGAAATTCTAGGCTTATTCTGTACCCCATTACTTTCTATTATGAAAAGTCCTTAACCACACACTTGTACAAACCAATTTAAAATTTCCCAACTGTTGATCCCCACTCTACAAAAAATCTCAACTTCAAATATCGTCCAAAATTTAAAGGAGATTCCTTGTTCAAACAATATAAAACTTAAGATACAAGTACAAATTAGGGGGCTGTGTTACCATAAAAAAAACACTTCAGAGAGCTTCTAGAGGTGTTTAGTACTTATAATGTTTTCTATCTTTCGGAAGTGAGGGGGTGATGTTGCCATAAATAACACTTCAGATAGCTTCTAGAACTGTTAACCATTTAGAATTATTTCTAGCTTCCGGCAATTTGGGGATGTTCCCACCAAACCCCTCTTGAAATTATTGGCTGGCTACGGCCTTTCAAATAAATAAATACATTAAAAAATACAGTTGCTTAAAAGTTCAGTTCAAAGCTTGATTATCACCCCAAATTTAAAAATAAATGGAAGCCTCCTCCTGCTCGCCCCCCCCCCCCCCCCCCGCGTTCTCAACATTGCCCTTCTTGTACTCTTCTTTGCTACTTGGGAATTTTATAAATTTCGAAATGCTTAGAGTTGGGAAAAACACTGCTTCATCCCCCACCTCACAAATATATTTCGTGCAACAACCCTGGAATTTAGCGGACTCCCCAAAATATATTGTCTACAGGTATAATTACATTTACTAGCGGACACTCTCTTCCTCATACTTCATAGCATTCGTGGGTAGATGGTGTCATGAGGTCAGCATAACGAACCATACGGTCAACCAATCTCAGTTTTCTAGACCTGAGCTGCTACTCTTTCTATTAAAGTAGATCCTCATTTGTCATCACTAGACTGAGTTGACCCCATACCAGACTCACTGATTCAGAGAAAAAAAAATCTGGAAGTAACGGGGAACGAACCCGGGACATCTTGAATTACATCCAAACACTCTGATCACTAGACCAGAGTAATGGTCATTAAAATAAAATGCATAGTTAAAAAATAATTTGTTTATTCATCAATACTAATACTCAATTTGATAGAATATATTTTTGGTTCAAGCTCCGTCTTAGAGTATGATCATGTGAGTGATTCAGGTTAATATGAATACGCGTCTTATTTTGTGGATTATTTTGTAGCTTGACGACAATTATGGGTTATCTCAACTTAACCTTAAGGGTGTCTGATATTTAACAATTGCTTTACCCGCCTCGGTGGCGTAGTTGGCTAACGCGCTTGTCGTGTTGAGCTCGACTGCTGAGGACGGGAGATCGAGGTTCGAATCTCGGTCGGGTGAACTGGGGTGGTTTTTCCTAAATGGTTTTCCACTCTCCTCCACGCAAATGCGGGTTCACTTCCTCTAATTCAACCTTTCAATTCCTAATCCATTAGCGTAATTAGTACTTAAAGCGTATAACCCGAATGGGTAGTAAGACGCGGTGCTAAATATATTAACAATTGCTTTATTCAAATATGATGTAAAGTCCAATTTTAGTGGAAAGGATCTTTAAAAATATTTAAAAAAATATTATTTCGGCCAATCTGATAACATTTTATTATATTAGTAATAGTAGCGTTATTTTATAGCTAAAATATATTTGATTAAAAGTGACAGCTGTAGATCACAAGACTTGATGTATGAATACGTGAAAGTAGATCAAGTAGATCTAGCTGGACTTTGTATCATCCTTTTTTTTTAAAGGTATGTTCTATTTATTACAATTAAACGTGGTTAATTAGATAAATGTTTAAAGGAATGATAGTAGTGATTCGTATAAATAATCCACATTATCACCATGTTTTTAAATTTAATAATCATGTTTTAAACTTTTTTTAACACGCCTACAGCAAATGCGTGTCAAATTTGGCGAACAGGTGTAAAAATAACGAGTAAAAATATTTTTTGTGACATTGATTTACTCTTAAAAATACGACGAGATGGGGACCTTGAATTCTTTATGTGTATGAACAAGATAATGTTTGTGTTGTTTTCTCAAGGACATCAACAAATAATTTAAAATAATAAAACTATAGTTTCCCTAAAAAAAAATTATATTTAAATGCCGCTTAAAACTTTTAAAAATATTTCTTAAATCTATTAATGCATTACAGATAAAATTGTTTTGAAAATATGAAAAAAAAAATAATAAAATAATAGTTCAAATACTCGTTAATGGTTTAAAAACATAGAAGAATTATATAATTATTTTAGTTTATTATAAACTTTTTTTAATATTCCTTATCCAATTAGAAATTAAATAGTGTTGTTAAGTTTAACAAAAAAAAAAGTACAATAAGTGAGGACTATTCTGTGAAATTATAGATTTATAACAAGTAATTTTTATGACTCTCTCCCCCTGCCCCTCCTTCCCCAGTCCTTCGTAGACAGTCGCGCCAAGATAATTTAAAATTAGGTCCGATCACGGATAGGTTGTTTTTAGACTCCAGTTCTTGGGATTCAGCCTTCACTTTCACTCTTCAAGGTAAAAATCAGTTCACTTGAACGCAGTATAACTTGTAACATAACTAGTAGAATATTTAGATATTTTTTTTATGGAGACTAAATATTTCTCAACTATTAATTAATCAAGGAATTTGTTTTTTACTCTCCCCCTTTCTTTAAATTTTGACTCAAAATGGATGGATATATATGGGCAATACGTCGTATTGTTTATTTTCTATTTTAATTACTAGGATTTAACAACATAATTACTAGCGACTTAATTTAAGAGATATAACGGACACCTGGTGGTCTAGGGTTAAGGTGTCAGACTTCTGAGCTGGGGTCTGGGGTTCAATCCTCGGTCCTGGCACAGATTTATCTGATTTCCAAATCATTCCTTCACCTAGGACAAGACATCTTGTGAATGTGGGTAATGCCAGGCCTCCGCCGTGGTTCGGATTCCACGTTAAACTGTAGGTCCTTCATTTCATCTCACAATCACCCTACCATTACACATTAGCGTAAGTGCTTATAAACCTAACGAGTAGTAAGACGCGGTGCTAATAATAATAATAATATAATAATAATAATAATAATAATAATAATAATAATAATTTAAGAGATAAAAGAAAATTAAAATGGTTTTGAAGGAAACTCTTCCGCATTATCATGGAAAGAATATATATATTTTTACATCGTGTCTTACTACCCGTTTGGGTTATAAGTATGCATGTGTACTAATTACGTTATTAGTAAGGGATGAGAAAGATTGAATTTAAAGTAGGTCTACCCGCATTTACGCGGAGGAGATCAGAAAATTGATTTGACTCCCGAGACAAGGTTTGACTCCCAAGCCAATACCCTATTCGACTTGAACTAGTTATTCATATACCAAGAGATTGATTGACTCCCAAGCCAATACACCATTTGACCTTAACTGCTTGTTATTCATATACCAAGAGATTGATTGACTCCCAAGCCAATACACCATTTGACCTTAACTACTTGTTATTCATATACCAGGAGATTGATTGACTCCAAAGCCAATACACCATTTGACCTTAACTATTGTAATCATATACAAAAAGATTGATAAACCAAGACAATACACCATTTGACCTTAAACTACTTGTTATTCATGAACCAGAATTGATTTACTCCAAGCCAATACTACCATTTGACCTTAACTACTTGTTATTCATTATACAGGAGATTGATTGACTCAAGACAATACCCATTTGACTTGAACTGCTTGTTATTATTAACCAAGAGATTGATGACTCCCAAGACAATACACCATTTGACTTGAACTGCTGTTATTCATATACCAAGAGATTGATTGACTCCCAAGACAATACCCATTTGACTTGAACTCTGTTATTCATATACCAAGAGATTGATTGACTCCCAAGCCAATACACCATTTGACCTTAACTACTTGTTATTCATATACCAAGAGATTGATTGACTTCAAAGAATATATTATAAGTACGGCAATTAGACCAGTAGATAGACATCACCACCGAATGAGTTTAGGATCGTACTATGAGGACACCAATCTCCAAGGAGTAAACTTCTTTATGCACCCCCTGCTAACGAACCACTGACTCCTCACCCTACTGTCTCCTCTGAATCAAAAGAGCTGCGAGTTAGGATTAGGATGTAGGGAATGCGAGGAATGATCAGTCAAGGTTTATGACGTGTCTATACAAACACTTTTTTTTTGTCAAAATAAATAGAATATTTCTCCAGTAGAAACATCTACTTTAATTTTCTTCACTTAGTGATAAACACAGTTGTTGAATATCTGTCATGAACATAGCGGCATTAGATGAAAAGCTTTTTAAATGAAGGAACAAAAATACATACATTCTAGGACATCCTTGACAGATATTCATAGGAGTGTTGAGGTGAACATGTGAAGAAAATTAAAATTTACGTTTGTACTAGAGCAATATATTTTTTTAGTTTAAAAAAAAAGTTTTAATCATAAAAACTACAAAAAAAATGGGCCTTTTATCGCGTCCCCTACGTCCACAATGTACGTAGCCACCGAGTTTCCAGGCGGCAATAAAATGTAACCTTGGACTTTTCGACTAAACTAAGGGCGCGCGGGAAATAAATACCACAGACCGGCCTCAAAAACCTTTATTTTGCTCTCTTTTTAAAAAAATTTGTTTTGTCGCCGCGTCTTCCTACCTGTTCAGGTTATATACATATGATAATTACTCTAAGGGTGTTGGGATAAGGAAGCATTTTAGGGGTAATATATCCACATTTGCGTGGAAGGAGAGTGGGGAAAACATTTAGAAAAAAAACAAACACTCTCAGTAGATCCGACCGTTATTCTAATCCAAACCTTTCCATCATCAGCAGGCCAGTCTAACACAAGAGTTACGCCTTAGACCATTCGGCCATTGAAACAGGTCCGATTGAATTCTTCTAAGATCTGTCAAAAGAGGTCGAACTTAGTTGTGACCGAGTTCTAGGCAACAGATGCTGTAAAAGAGAACTCAGATCCATGTCAACGTAATGAAGGGTACGGAGGGGGGGGGGATCTCAGGGAAGTTGGGGGAACCCAATATGGCACGAAAAAAAAAAAGAGTGGGTAACTCGCAAAGAGAAAGTCAATAACCAACGCAAAAAATGCACGTCGGCCCTCTTTATATCAGAGGAACATGTGAGCGGTTCTTAATCACACGGTTCATCTTGACGCATTCTTTTTTTTTTTAATCCGAGCCGGGATCGATGCACCTCTCCTCCTCCCCTTACCTCCTTTTTAATTATCAGAGCACCGCCGGATTATATGCCCATCCTCACGCACCCAACTCTCGTGCTTTATTAACTAACCTCTCAACGCCGCCTCAAAGTTTTGATCGAGCATTTGTTTCTGATCTAAAAAAAAACCAAACAAATTGGTTACGGTTAATAGACTAGACTGACGATGGCTGGTAGATCGGGGTTCGAATCTCGGTTGGGTGAACTGAGTGTTTTTTTTTTACTTTCCCTCCACGCAAATGCTGGTACACTTCCTCTAAATTCAACCTTACCCATCCATAACACATTAACTGTTTTAGTGTGCATATGTAAAAACCGGATGGGTAGTAGGATGCAGTGCTTGTTTTTTTAAATCACGGCTAAATATTAGGGATATTTAATGCTATTAAATTACGATCAAGATATAAGACGTCCGTCTCACAATAAATTATACTACTGCTGTTGGGGAATTCAGGGTTCGAGTCCTATGTGGGCGAAATGAGGTATTTTTTTCCAAAGGTTCCCCTCCTTATTCCTCCAACGAAAATGCAGATACACTTCATCTAATTTCTACCTTCATCAGCCTTACTCTAATAATATAGTTAAACGCGGATATTTAGGGAGAGACAAAATATAGCTTAGGTCATCTAATTTTTGGGCACATAAAATATGTTCGTATTTTTAAACCATAATTTCTACTTGAGGTTTTTAAACATTTTTTCCCAATTTCAAGGATGTCATTAGATTGTCTATTTTTTTTAGTACCACGTCTTACTACCCGTTCTGATCATATACGCCAATGAATATATGGTAATGTTATGTGATACATAAGGTTGAATTTTGAAGAGGTGTACCCGCATTTGCGTGGAGCTTGAGTGGAAAACTATTGAGTAAAACCAACCTCATTAGACCCGACAGAGACTCGATGTACAATCGTCCTTTCATCGAAGATACTAAGAAAGAGTAAGGTTTTATTTTATTTTAATGTATTGTTCTTAATTTTTCTACGGCTTCTTACAACCCATCCTGATATCCATATATTTACAACCAATGGTTTAGGAATGAAAAAGGTATATTTAAAAGGAAATGTACCCGCATTTACGCGGGAAAGAGACTGGAAATCCATTTAGAAAGGAATTAAACCACCTCACCACCTTAAGGCGGGAGTGTAGGCAATAAGAGAAAAGGGAAGAATTTTCGTAGTTTTTTTTAACATAAAAGTGTTTTTTTGGCAATGATAAATCAAGTATTACTCCAGTAAAAACAAGATTTAATTTTCTTCACACGGTGATATCAACAGTTGTTATTAAAATGGTTATTATTAGCACCACGTCTTACTACCCGTTCGGATTATACACACTTACGCTAATGTGCAATGGTATAGTGATTGTGAGATGAAATGGAGGACCTACAGTTTAACGTGGGATCCGAACCACGGTGGAAACCTGGTATTCCACACATTCACAAGTTGTGATTAATACAAGTCTTGTCAGAAGTGAATGAAGGGTTTGGCAATCAGATAAATCTGTGCCAGGACCGAGGATTGAGCCCCGGACCTCAGCACAGAAGTCTTTGACACCTTACCCATAGACCACTAGGTCAACCTAAAAATGTTTTGTTGTGGTCAATATAAATACTTGTTCCGGCATACTTCCTTTACTCCTTTTTTACGTTTATTATGGTTTACTTCTAGAACTGGTTTTATAACCGGTAACACACGAACCTCACTTGAATATTCCTTGCAATATTCGTGAAACCATGGGAAATATATATTCAGGCTATATCTTCAAAGAGATTACTTCGTGCGCCAAGTCTTACTACCCATTCAGGTTTGTAATGTTTAAATAGTGGCTAAATACGAATTTTAATCAAAATCTTTAGAGCGGATTTTGAGAAAATCCTTTTCTATCTTCCCCCCCCCCTTAATTTTCAGCCTATATTTCTAGTTACAAATTATTCTCAGGGGGGGGGGGGGAGACCTTATGAAAACACTAGATACCAAGTTTTTAACCTGATCGGTAAAATGGTTTAGGCTCTAGCCTCAGAAACAGACAGACAGACGGCATCACGAAAACATGAAACGTTGACATTTAAACAAAATCTTGAATTCAACCTTTTTTTTTTACCATCTCAATACCAAACTCTCTTTGAAGGATCGAGAGAAATCAAAATCACGTTATGTCATCAACAGGTACAGGTATTAATATATTATTTACTATGTGATCTAGAATCAAACTCAGTAACGAATTTCGTAGAATAGTGTCAGTAACACACCGCAATTTAAACCACACGATTTTTTTTATAAAGTTCACTACTCGTTAGATTTATTTATAAATGAGCACGCAAAAAAAAAAAAACGGAATAATTTAGTGATTTAAACATCCAAAAACAAAATACTAAAAAAACAACAACTTTGAAATGCAAAACTTGTATGACAAAAAAACGATGTACAATGATTAACTGTTGGGAATATATACATGTTGGATCGTCAATTTGTTTCCTGAGAGACAAAAAAAAAAGAGAGAGAGAGAGGGAACATTTACACCATAGTAAAATAAAAGAATATTCAGACTCACAAAAGCTGCCTTTCATGAATGTATTGTAATTGATATTCAAAACACATTAGCGTTGCATAGACACACACACACATAATAAAAAGTTCCGTCCTTACGTTTCGTCACACTTGAAGTAGGTAGTGAAGTAGTTTCTATGACAGGGGTGTTCGTTAGCACGCCTGCCTGTCAGTTGTGACCCACATAACAGAACAAAGAGCAGGTGACAAACATTGTAGTGAAAACCATCGGAGATTAAAATGTATAGTAGAATTCTGGTACGAAGAACCTTTCAGTAAATACAAACATAGCAATTTTTTCGTAACCAACAGTGTTTTTTTATTTGAGGTATTTAACGTGCACTTTCTGAACCGACTAATTTTACCCGCACATGAGAATTTCTCTGAGCGAGATCGATAGAGCCTACCAATTTTGTCGAGAAGGTATTTTAAGAACTCTCTTCCAGTGTTCTTTTTCACGCACATCGAGATGGGACCAACAGCTTTACTTCCCCTACCCGCCTCGTGGCGTAGTTGTTAACGCGCTAGACGTGTTGAGCTCTACTGCTGAGGACGGGGAGATCAAGTTCTAATCTCGGTCAGGTGAACTGGCATTGGTTTTTCTAAATGGTTTCCACGAAAATGTGGTTCAATTCCTCTAATTTAACCTTCCCAATTCTTAATCCCTTGCGTAGTTAGTACTTAAACGTATAACCCGAACGGTAGTAGGACGCGGTGCTATTATTGTATTGTTATTATTATTATTTACTTCTCTCCGACGGAAGTTCTGCTATGGATTTTTATCGCTCAAGAAAAATCCATCGACCCGGCTAGGTTTGAACCACGAACATCGAGTCCTGACGTGAGCGCTTACACGCAAACCAGAAAGGTCGACGCCGAGATTGATAACATTTAAATATATTATTGATGTTATTCAATAGGTATATTAAAAAAATGAAGAGTTTGTCTATCACGAGCATTACGCGATATCCTCTACTACATGCAGAGATATAAAAATACCCCTTGTATACAAACATGTGCCTTCGTAAACGGAATTTTTAAAATTTGATTTTTTTAATTAAATAAAAATTTGGTTGAAATAAATAAAAAACAGATTTTTTCCCTTCTCTGTTTGAAGTAAAGAAAAGCGTTGCCAAGGGTAACCATGCAATGCACCAGGCAACGCCAGGTACGTCTGCTAATTTAGTATTAAAAAAGGTACTATTTAAACGATAAAAAACATAAAGTTCAACTTATTTCGAAGTGATATATTTAATTGAATTTAGTAAGTTAAAATGGAACACCTCTGTGACGTAGTGGTAAAAATTCCTGGCTATAGATCAAAAAGATCCGGGTTCGACCACAGGCTTTTCCAGATTTTTCTGTGAATCACCGGGTTTGGCACGGAGTCAACACAGCCTCGTACGGACAAGATGAGCAGCCACTTGATTTAAAAGGTAGCGGCCCTGGTTTGGAAAACTGAGATTAACGGCCGGAGGGTTCGTTGTACACGACACCCTCTCTATAAGCAGGTGTCACTATCTTCACCAACAGACTGTGGCCACGTGATAGGTACGGCTTGATTGCGGGCTGACGCCGTTAAGTAAGTTGAGATGATTTATGACAGACATAATTATTTTAATATAGTACAGTGAATCAATTGATTAATTTTTTGATTGTCTGATAAATATTTTATTTATTTATTTAGCACCACGTCTTACTACCCATTCGGGTTATAACGCTTAAGTCCTAATTACACTAATAGATTAGGAATTGGGAAGATTTAATTTAGAGGAAGTGAACCCGCATTTACGTGGAGGGAGAGTGTAAAACCAGTTAGGAAAAACCACCCCAGTTCACCCGACCGAGATTCGAACCTCGATCTCCCCGTCCTCAGCAGTCGAACTCAACACGACTAGCGTGTTAGCCAACTACGCCACAAAGGCGAGTTATTGTCTGTTAAAATAATTAATGGTTTAATAGTTTGGTGGATGAATACAAACCCCTTGACAAATAATATAATATTTTAGTTATTACCTAAACTCGGATTTAATTTAATTTTAGCGCTGCGTCTTACTACCTGTTCAGGTTATTATAGGCATATGTACTAATTAATTACGCTAGTGAGTTAGGGATGAGAAATGTTGAATTTATAGAAAGTGTACCCACATTTTCTTTGAGGTAGAGCGGAAAAAAACAGCTAGGAAAAACCACCCTGGGTACATCTGAATGGGATTCGAACCCTGATATTAATGGGATCGGAAGTCCAGGCTAACACGAGAGTGACTCCTTAGTCCGTGCGGCCACCGAAGCAGGTCCAATCTAAAGTCCCTCTTAGCCAGGCAAGCAATACATTTCCTATTTCCCTACAATCTGAGCCTTAAAAACAATTAATATATACAATCTGCAAAAATATTTCCCTGAAGTAATCAACTCCTATAGTAACTGAAACTAATTTAATAGGATAGATTAAATGTGCTTGTTTTGAAAAGCTTTTTTATCGGATCCCCCTCGCTTTCCCCCCATATGGTAGCTATATTTTATTTAATCGTTAAAGAGCTTACCAGTAATAATGTTTACAGATATGTATGTCCCGGCCCGTTGTTGGTTTGGATGTGTTTATATTTCGAGCAAATAGGATTTTGCCGGATCCTTTTCTTGACATATTTCATATAAATGTACGATTTGTTTTATTTGAAATTAGCATATATAACACATTTAAATAAAAGTTTGACTAACTATTTTAAAATACATTCGTTTATATCAATATACTTCACTATTTAAGTACCATGAAGACACATTGTCAACAGTTTCTGTGGAAATATATAATTTATTTATCAATTTTTTTTTAGCATTGCGTCTTGCTGCCCTTGAGGGACATCCGAATTTCTATGGGGAAAAGACGAGAAGAGTAAAATTGAGATAAAGTTTTCTCATATTTGCTTGAACAGAAAGTTGGAAACTATCTAGGTAACATAAAATAATCTTCAGTACATCTAACCGGAATTCAAGCCACAGTAGTCTCATCATCGACAAGACAGTTTATTGCGAGAATAACTTTTTAGACAATGCGATCACCGAAGCAGATATTGATAAATTTGAATTTCAAATTTTTCAATATCTATATTTATTTAGTATCAATGTATCTTAAATTCTCATTTAAATTATGTATAATTAACTGGCGAATCATCAAATAAATATGATTATGAAATTAATGTTTTTTTACACCATATTAAATTTCCGTTCCTAAGCTTACGGAAAATCTAAATCAAGAAAATATTTTTTTTGTCACCCCCCTCCCTCCTCCCCGTCACACTACACGTTCAAATTCTACTCATATTAACTAACCCCAATAATGTGTTAGAAATGAAATAGTTAAATTTAGAGGAAGTGAACCCACATTTAAGTGAAGGGAGAGTGGAAAATAATTTTGAATAAAGCCTCAGTAGAAAAGATCAATATTCGAACCTATATTTGCTCGTCATTGGAAGTCCAGTCTATTGTAGAATAACGCCTTAGAATATTTTACCAGTGAAGCTGGCGGCTTTAATGATAAATATTTATAGGTGCGGCAGAAGGGAGTGCGAGTAATTTTACAGTTTTAATAGCATTACATTTATTTGGACAAAATAGATAACATATTTCTCCAGTAGTAACGTAGAGATTAGTTTTCTACACATGCTAATATCAACAGATCTTTAATATCTGTCAAGGGTGTCCTGGAATTTAATGAAAACTGTTTCCTTCATTTAAAAAGTTTCTCATCTAATGCCGCTATGCTCATGATAGATATTCAACAACTGTTGATAACACCATGTGAAGAAAACTAAGCACTAATGTTTCTACTGGAGCAATATTTGATTTATTTTTATCAACAAAAAAATTGATTTGCTATAAAAAAAACCCTGCAAAGTCACTAGTATTTTATCGGTTTTCGATCCCCAAATTAGATTAATTATTTTATACACAACAATATTTTACGTTTTCACAACCATGAAATTTAAAATAAAACAAATGTATTTCTAATTTTAATCCTTTTAATTTTTGTCTTGTCTTTAGTATCTGATCGGGCTATACGGATACATTAATTACGCTAATGTAATAGGGGTGAGGAAAGTAGAATTAAAGAAAAATGTCCTCATTTGCTTGGAGGGAGATTGGGAAATCATTTAAGAATTAACACCCTAAGTGTACCCAAACTAGATTCGAACACTGATCTCCCAGTTAACAGTCTAACACGAACCTGTTATACCATGTAACTACATAACTTGATAAAACAAATAAAAACTATTACTACAATATCTAATATTAGTGGTTTTCATTAAAAGTTTACCACTAAAAATATTATTTATTTCTGTGTTCGAAATGGTTCTTCTACGAGAATTGAACTATTTCTGGTTCACACTGCGATCGAACGAAACAAAAGTAACGACGGTATTTCACGTTGAAAGGACTCTGGTTTCGAAAGCTAGTTCATAGAGAGACTCAACTTTATTTATGTTCAGTCGGGTAAGTCGGGCAGAGAAATCTGAGGACAGAATGGTTCTTATTTCACAAAGATTAACTATAACTAGTAGGTTACAGGTACACCGCTAATAGCACAAACAAAGAAATCCATAACAATCATTAAGCCCACCTCGGTGGTCGAACGGTCTAAGGCAGTGATTCTCAATTACTTCTCAGTGCTGGCTTCAATTATATCTTTTATTTCCATAGACCAGACCAGAGGGTGTGAAAACTTAATTTAAAAAAAATGTACACAATATACTCAAAATGAAAACTAAGTACTTCATAATATTATGAACACTATTTTTATTTTAGGATTTATAAAATTATAAATTTTAAAATAAACTTTACTTTAGTTATCAAGAAACTAATGAGAGATTTCCTTCAACAATTTGTTTAAAAATCTTGAGTATAGGATGCATTTTCTAATCTTGGCGTTTTCAACATGAACATCTGTTAATTTTTTCTTGCAACAATTTTTTATATTGTTCATTTCAGAGAAGCTTGATTCACATTTGTAGGTAAACCCAAACATAGTAAAAATTAGAATAAGTTTCTTACAATTTGAATAGCTAGTCAATATATATATATATAAAGTTTAATTATTTACCGCGGGCCTGACTGATATGCTTCGTGGGCCGCCTATTGAGAACCACTGGTCTAAGGCGTCACTCTCGCAATAGACTAGAACACCGATGACAAGAAGATTGGGGTTCAAATCCCGGTCAAGTGTAATGAGGATTTAAAAAATAAATGCTACTTCCCTCTCCTTCCACGCCAATTTGGGTACACTTTCTCTAAATTTAACCTTCCTCCTCTCTAAAACATTAGCGTAATTAGTACATAGGCGTATAGCCGGAAAGGGTAGTTAGATGCTGTGACAAAAAAGTTTAATTGTTTTACTTAACTTAGCTCAACATATTGACATGGTCTGTTGAGACATAAGAAAGAGAGACCTAGTTTGAATCCTTGTCGGTTATTCTCTCCACGATGTGGTTTTTCGTGTGTTTTTAGCTTATAAAGCAAAACTTTTTTTTTTGCCAAAATAAAAAAAAATATTGCTCTAGTAGAATCCTAGGGTTTAA